>JBBPMC010000021.1:0-81549 GCA_038090115.1 Strobilomyces echinocephalus | reverse complement strand
AGTGGCCTTCAGGGATGCAGTCTGTGTACCCTTCGCTGGACCTCAGCTCCTCCATTACGTCTCATCAAATGATGCAACTGCTGGAGTTCATACTCCACTGACTCCAGCACTTGGTCTGCAAATAGGTTGCAGGCTCACTCCTCACATGGAGGGCACTGGAGGGCTCTACATGTGCTTGGGCTGTAAACCTGACTCAAAAGTTTTCATCCTCACAGCTGGGCATGTCGTATCGCCGCATGTGTGGCCCCACAACGCCTATGACACAATTAGTGACATTGGACCCCAGCAAGATGTCGTTATTCTTGGGGGGGGGAGCATATGAGAACCTACTTCGCTCAATCAATGCTGAGATCAACCACTTTGGCTCGGTCATCAGACTCAATACCCTCAATGGATTCGGAAATGAGGTTGTTGTTCGCTGGAATCAAGAGCATGCACGTGTGTTGGGCCATCTTGCTTACTCCCCTGCTGCATCTTTCTGTACTAGCCCGAAAGGGTTCACGGAGGACTGGGCGCTTGTCCAGCTCGACATGACCAAGATCAATTGGCAGATGTTCCAAGGGAATGTGATTGACTTAGGTATGTTTGACTCTACATCATTATCTAATCTGACTTGCATGCCCAATCTCAGGCACCAAGATTTCGCAACGTGAGCTCGAGAATCTTATGGATCTGAACCAGGCCACACCATCGGGTTTCGTATACCCTTAGGACCAGTTATTTGCACTTGATGGTGTGGTGGAGGACAACGAGCTCTGGAACCCAAACATGCTCGACCAGAGCAATTACCCATGCCTGCCGGTACTAAAAAGTGGGCTCTGCACTGGCGTCACCATTGGTCATGCATCAGGGATATGCTCTATCGTGAGGCCCTTTGGTGATCGTAATCGGACAACGTTCGAGCTGGCAATCCTTCCCTACGACCTAAAACATGGGCGATTCTGGATCCACCATCGCTGACCCCACAGGGCGCATGGTCGGCCTTCTCACCAGCGGGACTGAAAGTCGCATCCCTGCTTTCGATGTGGTGTACGCGACACCCATGTATTGGGTTCTGGAGCGTATCCGGGAGCGATTCCCGGATGCTTCTGTCTACCAACTCGGGGCCTTGGCGTCGCAGTTCACTGGAGCTGACGTACAATACCAAGCATCACAGTCTGCTGGACCTTACGCATCATACCCAGCGGAAAGAGCTTACGGAGCATACCCAGCATCACAGTCCGCTGGAGCTTGGATACCCTTATTGTAAATTACTGGTAGCTTCTTGTCGCGAGCGCAACTCCGCTGGTCAGGCTATAACACGCGTCCTTGAGAGGCTGGACTTGCCAAGGGGATATGTTGGTGATTTACAACGCCCATATGATCGCTTTTATTGACCTCTCGCATGTCGAACCGACGATGTCAATGACAGCTTGCGTGTTCGACTTGCGCACAATTCGGAACTCACTTATGGAATCGCGCTCAGAGTTGCGTGGCGCTTGTTCAATTCTCTTCTCACTAACCACGCATATCGTAGCCAATAGTATGTACCGACAGCCCTGGCGAGCCCTTGTGCAAAGTCACCCAGGATAGGCGCTAAGTTAAGTGGGATTTGTTAGGTGGCTGAGAGATGGAAGCGGGCTCGGAAGTCTGCCAGCCGATAGCGGCCCATGCGGGCCCGCCACGCTCGACGAAATAGTTGGGCAATTGTCAGGCCTACGAGGCGCTCGTAGGGCGTGGGCTCATCGGCTCTTGCTTCAGCCCACGTCGCTTCCCCGCTGCTGTGTTCCCGTCCGCACAGCGTAGTCATCGTTACACTCTTTTTCGCCCGCCCGCCTCACCCCCTCACAGGCTGCGGCCGAGCTCGATTCCATCTCCTCGTCCGACGCTGTCTAACTCGCTCCAGTCGTTCGAGCGTCGCTGTTCGGTGGCCCAGCCCACCCTCACAGCTCGCTTTGGTCCGGGTGCAGTTTCGGGCCGGAAAGCCAAAGGCTTTCGCCCGCCCATTTCCTCTCGTACTCATCTTCCCGTCTCCGCACTCATTGTTTAACAGCGCTCGCCCTTGATTGTTGTCCACGCAAGCACGAGACTGGCCGATGGTGTGCATTCGCATGGCATCTGCCATCCGGGTGACCTTTAAAGACGCGCTACTTGAAGGAAAACGAAAGCTGTTTCCCGCCAAGAACAGCGCTCTGGCAAGTCAACAGATTCGGTATTGTTCCTGCAATTCGGAGCCAAGTCTGCCGCGGCCAGCAGAGACCAAACGCGCGTCGCTTCCTTGGCAGCCGAGCCACAAGAGCCTTCCGGGAATCTGCGATGCTATCCGAGGGGAAGCACGCTACCCATTGGTCCGCTAATCGAAGCTGACTGATTTCCTCTTCGTGGACTGTAGACAGATTGGTCGCCAGGATTTCCTTTGTTATAATCGGCGGCTCTCTTCCCCACCCCTCCGTCGCCGTCTACTTATCTTGGAGCTGTTCGGAGATGAAGGCGGTTTACCCAAATAGGCCCCTCATCACCGCGGAGAACGGAGAATCCCTTGACCTTCTGGCCTGGGCCGGACCAACGCAAAGAGATATTCAACGTGTACGACAATCGCTCCTATTATCATCTTGAGCGCTTTGAGCTAAAAAAAAATCTTTCCTGCGACCGGCGTCGCGGCTTAGCCAACTCCCTCGGTACGTCTTAGGATAGGGAGTACGCCTAAGCGAACTCGGAAGGGCAGCGTGCCCAGGGCCTGACGAGAGCTTTGCTGGCTCGAAACATGGGGAAGGGCGCAAGACGGGCGCATAAGTGGGGATGACAACCCGAGGCCTGGACCGGGGCCTTCGGTCCCAGTCCTCCAAGCTCCTGGGGAGGCAGTGGTGTCTTGGGTCCTAGAGCATGGTATATAGCGGCGGTCCGGCAGCCATGCTCCCTTGCTATAAGACCACACCTTCTGGAGAGCCTCTCTAACGTCCACTGCGGAGTCCCATCCAGAGGTCAGCCCAAGTTCCGTCCTTGGCAAGCACTTCATGTACATCGCTGGTCTCCCCATCTGCATATCCAAATCGATCGAAGGGCTCGTCGTTCTGAGCACGGTCGATTACTTCCGATGCTTCTTGAAAACGGTGAGAAAATCCACCGTCCTCGCCGACTCCAAAGGTGGACGCGTCCGACCCGAGTCCATGCCGTCTACCTTCCTCGGTCGTGTCGTCACCCCTATTCATGGATTCGCCATCATCGTCCCGCCCCTCGTCTACGTCGGCGCGCTGGTACTCAACTGGCTCCACCCCCCTGAATGGTTGCAGAGGTTCGCGTTTCCCGCAGACGTGGCGGACGCAACGTGGAGGAATGTGGCGAGGGTGGCGGCCTGCGCAGCCAGCTTCGTGCTCAAGGGCTTCGTGGACAGCGCGTTCGAGCACCTGGGCGACCAGTGGCATTTCATCGGCGTAGGTCTCGACACGACTACCTCCCCGATGATCCGTCCTGACCTGCTTCCAGCGTCGCGAAAGACCCAAAATCGTCAAGACGGGTTCGTACGCATGGGTTCGTCACCCAATATATAGGTATGTCACCCACCCATGCCGAGTCGATCCCGTATGACGCGGAAGGGACAAAAGTTTGGTTCTCTTGCAGGAGGCATTGTGGTCCATTATGTTCTGGTCATACGCACCTCTCGCAGCCCTTGGCATCACGGCAGCTGCATTCGCAGTCAAGATGCCAATCGAAGTGTGTCTCATTAGTATCTGACCACTAGTAGTCGCGCTGACCGGCTGTTCCAGGAGAGTCTGATTCAGAAGGATGACGCCGTCAGGGACGAATATCAGCAATACATGAGACGAGTTCCAGCGAGAATTCTTCCGTACGTGTGGTAGATTCGTGTTGTCCTTTGCATTTTTTTTCTGTCTTCCCCTGTGTTGTAATGTCGCATAGACCATCGTTTACATCTTTACCACCTTTTCCAGTGTGATTCATTCCCATTTTTCCGAGGAACAGACCGTTTAATTCGTGACGCGGCGTCAGCGCAGGAAGTAGGCTTCAAGACATCGCTTACACGCTGGTCAGCCAGCTCCTACCTCGAGAAAAAAAGTCTGTCTTCGACTGGGAAATCTGTTTGCACACCACACGCCGCTTGGATCAGGCATGCTTTCGCATCCACCTGTCGTGCTGTTCGTCACGAAGGACGCACCGAGTCGCGAGTAACACGAACGGAAGAGAGGCCGTAAGCAAAAGGTCCTCGTCAGCTCAAGTTGGCGCCGTGCCAGTCACTTAGGACAAGCTGACGGACGAAAGGCACACACGAACATCGTGTTCTCCACGTGCGCAGCATTTGGGGTCCGAATCGAAGTCGACCGAGCGGCCTATGGCATTGACGACTAGTGGCACGTTCGAACAGCCGCCACGGCATCACCATCGGCAAACACAAACCACACGATCGGACCGCGCTGGGATCAACGCGGGCTGGAAAGGGGAGCGCGATGCAGTGTGCTCTCGAGCGCCTGCAGTTCCAAATCTGCGGGGCGTGACGTTGTTATCCCAGCGGTTGGTTATGACGGCGCCCCCATATCGTGATCGCTGAGCGCGTATGGCTCTTGGCGTCCCCTTTCCATTCACAGAGACGAGCGCTGCAACTGCTGCGCGTCGGGCGTCAGACCCGCGGTTGCCATACTTTCTGTATGATGGGGCGCGAGTGTACAAGGGTACCGACGTCAAGCGGAGCGCATAGATTCAGATTGTGCACGCCATGCGTCAGGAGCAGGGACGGCCCTTTCGTGATATGCGATCTCCACGGCGGTGATAACATACCCACCCCCCAGACCGAGCGGATTCACGGGGACACAGGCCCTCAGGAAGGTGTTCACGATGAAAAACATGTATTGTGCCATGACAGGTCATTGAGAGTACTTTTCCTCGGCCGATTTGAGGAACTTGGGAAACCGCTGTCGCGAATCGAGGTCAGTACGCGTCCGAGTGTCTGTCGGACGAGGGTTCACGCCCAGCGACCCGGGCGTGAGACTTTGCTTTTCTGATTTTGTCGAGGGTGGGTCCGTGAAAGGTCCAGATGCTTCTGGCTGTTGCAACAAGGGGTGGCTAGTGGATCAAGGGTAGCGAGTCGAGACTTGGTGGAGGACCAGGAAACGCTGAAAGTCACGTCCAAACAAACGGCGACAAAGTTCGCCGACTCTTCCACAATTTTGCGGTCAGTGACTGCGACTAGTACGCCCTTTTCCCGGGTACTCGTTCCCCGCCAAGACCCTACGGACGACAATGAACCTTTTCAGCGGGTTTTCGTTCGCGGGAATTGAGGTCATTACAAACGACGTACGAAAGTACTACATGGCCATACCAAAGGGTGTGCTTCCAGTAAGTATTTCCAAATGGAGTATCGAAATCGGCGAATTACAATTTCAAATCGAGCGCGGTTCGTCTGTGGTCAACAACTTCTCTCTTGTATGGAAAGCCGGACAACCCTACTCCTGACCCTCACCGTCTTCCTCAGAGGCGTGCTTGCCCAATTTTTAGTCGTGCCCCTGGCGCCAACCCCGAGCCAATCCGGCAGCGTGAACCATAGGAACGCCTGGCTGGTGCTCTCAACCACTGGTCCAGTGATGCGTGCCCTACAACATTCAGACAAACAGAGACTATATATGCTACACCCCGCAGACCGACGTTACTCGTGTGCTCTATCCAACTTTCCTTTGACGCTCCACTCCAAGGTCTTGCATGCTGCAGTATGACGAGAACGGATGTGGCTCCAGATGAGAAAACATGAATGAAACTTCCTTCTGGACGCGAGGGACAACTGACTGAGTAGTCCATGGTGGTGGCAGGCTGAGCACGACCAACCCAATGAGTGTAGCAACCGTACGCATCAGCGGGAAGGGATAACGGACTTGTAGCTACAGCTCTCTCATAGGCTGCGGGCCGCGCGGCGAAACGCTTATGCACGCACTCATTAACATCCCTCGTCCTCCCCCAACACATGCACCGCACCTTGCTCCCTAGGCGCAGACCACTCGGACGGATCCCTCGGATCCGTCAACTCGAATCTCACCATTCAGAAGGGCAGAGAAGACGACTCGAACATGCGTCGACGTGTCGGCCTTCCTTCCAGAACAGGAGTCAGGAACACGAGACTTTGAAGATGGACAGTGAGCATAGAGTCAGCAGGAAAGCAAAGGGCGAGACGGCGTACCTGCGTAACATGATCCATCCCTATATCAGCGTTGCGTCCAGTTCTTCGTCTGTAGCGAACATGAACAACAGTCCGCCAAGGATATCAACAATCCAAGAAACACATTTGGGGCAATGGTCTCACCCAGAAGTCACAAGTAGCTGACCACCACATTCAGAAAAGAGCGGGATCAGGATACAGTCATGAGTAAATTGGTATTACGGTAACTGTAGGGTGCTATACAGTGTTGTTAGTGTGTGGTAAATCAGGTGGAGCTGACACACGTTGATTAACGCTAATTAACAGAGGCCCTAAGAGAGGGGCATTTCGAGCAGGATAATTAGAGGTGTCCGAGCCTGGCGACAACATCAAGTTGAACATGGCGAAGTAGAAGAGTAATGCGAGACTTTTCTACACCGCCTCGACGGGGTGCCTGCCTGCCTGTTGGAATGCCCGACGAGGTTGCTGGTGAGGATGAGGCGAGCAAGGGGCCAAGGGCGCGCATGCGTGTACGTACCGTGAGGGAGGGGAACGGGGGCAGGAGAGTTGACGTATCCTCATCATGTTATCATGCACAGGGCATCATGTCAGCGCGCGTGCGAGGACAGGGACTGGCAGATCTGTGTGCATGTGAACTCGCTAGGGCATTGACCAGGGGTTACCTCGGATGCGTGTCCATGTTCGCATGGTGCAGAAGGAGTGGTGGGGACGAGGGTGAGGTCTTGAGATCTTGAGGTCTGGCTAGCGTGCACGCGGAGGAGAGTGTATGCATCGTGTCATCCCCTTGTCGAGAGGGAACCCACAGCTCCCGATCGAGCCGCTGTCCAATCGGCCGCTGCTCATCGGATCTGTCATTCCCTGCCGTGATGCTTGGGGAGGTCGTCACTACTCGAACGCGGGGACGTGGGGCCGTCGTCAATCAGTGAGCGTCGTGCTCCCGCGTGGCACCCAAGTGGTGAGGTACCGCGGCAGAAGCCACATGGGCTGCTTCCTCTCCGTGCTCGCCAACTCTGCCTGGATCATCCGTGGAATCAATTCCGCGCTAGAAAGCGGGGAAAGAGTCGACTGATCCGGCCAAAACGACAGAGAAAGGGGTATACCATGCAAACGCGCGAGATATGCCAGCGTACTCCCGCGTCTTTGAACGTCACCCAATTTGTCGACGGGCCCCACCTGCGAGTCCATGAGCGTCTGACTCTTCAATGAGCCAATCAGGCGTACAAACGGATCACCCATCTCCGTATAACCCATGATCCTTGTCTGCAAAGAAAGAAGAACGCGATGTGATGGCGCTCGCGACAATAGAGATGGACGCACGCACTCCATCTCGGGCAGGACCGCACCAAGGGCCTGCTCAACTTTTGGGTGACACGCCGAATTGTCGTCGACGTAGACTTGCATGGGAGGGCACGCGAGCCAATACTCGGAGCCCATGCGTACTTCAAATCAACGCCGACGAACCGAGGAGACGCGACTACCCCACACCTCCGGTCAGATAAGACTCGCCTTCTAAAGAAGGTGATTAATGATTCGTGAACAGTGAAGCCCTGGCATAGCCGAGAGTGAGCGGCAAGACCTCCTGTTCGTTCCAGCGCTGGCATTCGTCGGACTCCCACGTCGTGTTCATCTTTGTGTCGACTTGCGCATTTTGTATCATATCAACGATCGATCTAATAGTCCCTACTAGGATCATTTCGTGCGAGAAACGTCATCTACTCGCCAAGGCCGGAACGTCTGTGTGATGCAATCAGAATGACGGTGGGAGCCGGGTCTTATCTAACGTTGAACATCTTCATCAGCACGGAGAGATACCACCCGGTAAGGCCCCAGACTTCTAGTCCACTCGAATTGGTTTCTGACTGACCAGGTGTGTCGCTCGGCTCCCATGGACGACCAGGGGAAACAAGGTCTGACACGTCGACGGCCCAGTACGGCCGTGCACCACGGAACTGCCGCTGTTTTAGCCGTGCGCGCGAGACGAACGCAGTGAGGGGCAGATGAAACACGGTGGCCACTTCGGGTCGCGATATCGTGAGCGAAGCGAGGGTTATAGAAGGGAGCGGGGTATCGAGGTCGCTGTCGGACGCGGGGGTATCTAGAAGGCTGGCGTGGTGGACGAAACCCTTGATGGCAACGCGTCAACTTTGGTCGTTTGCCGGCCAGCGGTGGGGGAACGTACGACGTAGGGCCACACGCGGAGGCCTTTGAGGCTCAGTTCGGAGGGACCGAATCGGCCGACGACCTCGACCTGGCTCGGTAGAATGCCCACTTCCTCTTGGGTCTCCCGCAGGGCAGTGGCCAGGAATGATGGATCTGTCTGCGGGGATCGAGCCTGCGAACACACGGGGGAACCGGAGCCTTTTACCTTGTCTACCCTCCCGCCTGGAAAGCTGACTCCCGGGTTGGGGGTGAGCACGGAGGTAGCATCACGGAGGCGGCACCCACCTCACTTCGCCAGCGTGTGACGTGAGTTGGCCACGGACCTCGAGCAGGACGCCGGGCGTGTCGTTCACATTGCAGAGCGGGACGAGGACGGCTGCGTGTGATTCTGCTGGGTCCGGATCGCCGCCGTCCTGGCTGGCGAGGGCATCTCTGATCTTCGAGAGGGACGCGCGGGTGAAGGGTGCGGTGAGGGAGACGATGGAGGAGGACGACCTGGACAACATATCGCCGAATATGGCAAGCGAGGCTTGGCCATGGACGCGGTCGAGCGGGCCAACGCAGAACGTCAGAAACGATGGTACGGCCCTCGTCGCGCGTGTCCGCGTCCCTATTGACCGCCTCAGGATAAAAGACCAGAAAGTCGGCGAAGGAACCTACGCCGTCGTGTACAGAGGTCCCCGGTGCACCCCTCACATCCCGCCCCCGCTCATTCCGCCCCACAGGTCGTGAAGCGTCTACTTCCAAGAGGGTGGCCATAAAAAAGATTAAAGTCGGCCAGTTCAAAGATGGCCTCGACATGTCCGCCGTGCGCGAAGTCAAGTATCTTCGCGAGCTACACCACCAAAACATCATCGAGGTCGTCCTCTCGTTCTCCTTGCTGCTCGCCCGACGCTCACCCCGAGCCCCAGCTCATGGACGTCTTCTCCTCCAAGACCAACCTGAACCTCGTCCTCGAGTTCTTGGACACCGACCTCGAAATCATCGTCAAGGATCGCTCCCTCGTCTTCCTCCCCGCAGACATCAAGGCCTGGATGGCCATGACCTTTCGTGGACTGGAGTTCTGCCACAGGAATTTCATCCTCCACCGGGTGCGTCCCTCCATCGATCCTCCTCCTCCGTAGGGCCCAGTTCGGTATCCCCTCGACGACGTCGCGTTCGCTGACACATCCGCGCCCAGGACCTGAAACCAAACAACTTGCTCATCGCCTCGGACGGACAGCTCAAGCTCGCCGACTTTGGTCTCGCCCGGGACTTTGCAGACCCCGGGTACAAGATGACCTGCCAGGTCATCACGCGGTACGTCCCCCCCCTCCCTCGCCCGCTTCACGACCTCGGCGTCACGATGCCTTGCCCCGCCCCAGGTGGTATCGTCCCCCCGAACTCCTCTTCGGCTGCCGATACTACGGCACCGCGGTCGACGTCTGGTCCGTCGGCTGTATCTTTGCAGAGCTCATGCTCCGCACGCCCTACCTCCCGGGCGAGTCGGACATGGACCAGCTCAAGACCATCTTTCGCGCGCTCGGGACGCCCACAGAGGAGGATTGGCCGGTGCGTGAACGTTTCGGGCGACGTCGCCCGCTCGCCCACTGACACCCCCCGCCGCTCAGGGCCACACCAAACTACCCGACTACGTCCCCGTGGGCCAGTTTCCGCGCACGCTCCTCCGCGACCTCTTCACGGCCGCATCCGGGGACGCTCTCAACCTGCTCAGTCGGTGTCTCGTCTACGAGCCGCGGCGGCGAATCACCGCACGAGAGGTGCGTCTCTCCCGTTCCAAAAAAAAAAAAAAAAAAAGCACGCTGTGACCGGTGCCAGAGCTGACGTCCCCCCCCGACGCACAGGCCCTTCACCATCCCTACTTTACGGCCCTCCCTTTCCCTACGCATCCGTCGAAGCTGCCCAAACCCGCCCCAGCTCAGGCCCGCCCTCTCGAGGAAGTGGACGGAAACGTTGAACTCTCGTCGGTCCCCCTGAACAAATTGAAACGCAAGTTCTCGTCACCGATCGATGGTCCAAGACCATTGGCCCGCAAGTTGGATTTCGGTCAGGCGTTGTGATGCCCTCCCTTTGTAAAGCGTATCTATGTAATACACATCACGACGAGCACCAGCGGCATTGCGCTCGCACAAATGAGATACTTGAATCGGGAACAAAACCAGTTTGCATGATGAATCCAAAAAAAAGACACCTATGCACCCAGAATAAGGTAATATACTCTAACGAGGTGTATCACAGACAGTACACTTGTCCGTGGCACTGGCACCATTGGGCAATGAACAAAGGGAACATACCCATGTACCTTGGGGCTTGGGCGGTGGTGCAAGGCCAGCTCCGGACCAGTCAAAGCTTTTCACTGGGGCAGTCGGTGGCACGATTGTAGCAGGAGGGGGAGGCCCAGGCCCAGGTGCAGGTGCAGGAGATGAATCCGTAGACGCTGGTCGGGGGGCGTCGCAAATAGTGCACTTGTCCTTGATGTCCGCGGGGTTCTGCAAGTCGCAAACTAAACATTTCCACGTTTGCGCTGCAGTGGTGGGTGCTTTGAACCCGGCTGCGGTCCAATTGAACCCGTCCATGGCGCGGACTGGCGTGACGACGGCGGCGAACTCAAAGGTGGGGAGGGAAGTGACTGCCAAAGAAAGCACAGCGGCACGTGCCGCGGAAACGCCAGGTCCAGCGGGGTACGATGTGGCTCCCGCAGAGAAAGTGTACTTGGGTAGCTCGTCGACATCCATTGCAAGAGCCTCCTCTTTCGGTAACAGCTTAGGCCTTGCGGGTGGAGCCGTGCTTTCTGGGACAAAAGGCGACGGTATGGGCGAGGATGCAAAGAATGGGGAGAAGGGTGGCACAGGCACATCGTCTGTACCTCTGACTTCCACCCTGTCGACCTGGAAGCTGTACCGAAGCTTGGAAGGCTCCTTTGGCGCAGAAGTCTTCGCACTACCAAGCAGCGGCTTGGTACCGGTTGGCGGAGACACCGTCGTCGCTGGCTTGGCATTGATAGGAGTAATCTCGTCAGAGGGCTCGATGATTTCTGCCGGGCGTATGGTCGCGGTGGGGGCACTGGCCTCGTCCGTCCTGGATGTAGGCGGGGTTTTGCGCCGCTTAGGAGAACTTTCTTCATCCTCGAGTATGGTAATTGTTTCCATAGCAGTGACTCGTATCGTGGGCATGGCACCATTGATCGCAGAAGCATGGTCCGAAACCTCTTCCACACAGATCGTTTCTGGTGGCGGTCTCGAACGTTTCGTGCCCTGCAAATGCAAAGGCGTGAGCCAACGAGCTCGGCTACTCCGAATCCACCGACCTTGGGGACAGTTGCTTCAATTATGGCTTGCGCAGACATCTCTGGTTCTTGTTCCTTTGGCTGCTCGGCAGGCTTGGCAGCAGCGGGTCTGGCTCGCTTGGCCACTGGCTTTCTCACCCGTGGGGGAGGCTTCACAGGGCTACCGGACTGGTACGGATTCGAGACGTCTGGTCTCTTCGTGGGCGTCACCTCCTTGATGAGCTCAGTCATGAAATCAGCTGCTCGCGTCGGCCTGGAGGGCGGAGGGGGCTGTGGGGGTGAATCGCTCTCTTTCCATGCTTGTCGCAAGGGAGATGGGATGGCTGGCGTGGTGGGCTTCATGGGTAGCCCACTTGTACGAATGCGAGGGACGCCGTTCGCTTTTGGCGTGGCAGGCGGTGGAGAGGCGGACGTGAAGGAAATAGTGGGTTTGCCGTTCAAAGACGCCGTAGAAGGGCCGGCGTCGTGACGAGAGGGTGTGATGGGAGACTCTGGTACTGGGCTTGGGAACCTGGCGATCGAGGTCGAGGGCACTGGTAGTTTTTGAGGCGCTGATGATTCAGCCTCTTCACCTACACGCCGTCGCTTCGTGTCGGTTGTCACCGGTGTCTTTGGAGGTGACAGCTTGATTCGATGTTGCTGCGGGCGAGGTGCAAAGCCAGGAGACTGATAGCGATTTCGGGGACGCGAGCTTCCGGCACCTTGCCATCGGTACACGCCATTGGGATTCCTGGACAAAGTCTTGCGCGGTGTGTGAGCGTCGCCCTGAGGTGGACTTGGAGACGCGGCGCGCGAAGGCGAGACGGAAAAGCGAAACGGTTCAGGTTTGTCGTGAATCAAGGTCGGCCCTAGAGCAACGACGTAAAAACCCTGGGTGAATGGAGACACGCTGACGCAGCTCTAGGCCGTACCTTGCACGTTCTTCTGGATGTAATCCACGATGCCAGCAGCCTCAAACTCGTTGAGAGGCTGTCCAGCCTTCTCGACCAGAAACCTCGTGACTGGCTCGAGGTTTTTGGCCAAGGAAGAGCTGGAAGCGGCAGGGGGAGGTGTGGCGAAGGAGAACGGCTGGTGACCCGAGGTCGCACTCGGGCCGGGCCTGGGGGACGACTGAACGAGGATTGAGCGATCTTGAGGCCGGAGAAACGTAAATCGAGTACATGCCTGCTGGTGGGGTGGGGAGGGCGGCGGCAGTTGCTGTGGTGGTGGCGAGAAGCGACGCGGAGGAGAACCTCGTTCGATCTCGCCGTCTGAGGAGCCGGCGTCGGAATCGCCTGGTTCGACGCTGCTGCCAAACGGGTTCAGAAAGCTGATGAGACCGGAGAGACTCCAGAGCTGCAAGGGACGGTTGAGCGCGCAAGAAAGCAGGAAGACGGGCGGACGGACAGATTTTTTGTGGGGGTTCGATTTGACGGGTCGCGCGTACGGGTTCGTTCTGTGTACGCGACGGTCGTTTCGTCTGACGGCGCTCATGGTGAATAAATAAATAAGAGGGGAGAGTGGTGTACATGTACGAGCGGGGTTTTAGTTAGGGCCGGAGTTTGAAGGAGGGTCGTTGTACCGAAACCATCATGCCGGACAAGGTCGTCAGGACCGCCTACCCGCTCATCGACGCAGACCCGCATTTCTCCCGTGTCGTCCGTTATTTTCGCCCGTCCGACTATGCCACCTGGGCTGCTGCAACCGCAGCCTTTCCCGGCGCCTTGTACTTGTGGAGTAGGCGTCCAAACTCTCCGTCGGACCCTCTGGTGACGCCCTCGCAGACATGGCAGACCCTTTGCCACACAACGTCCGTCTTCGGACCACCCTCCGGCTCGGCGGCCTCATGGGCTTCATAGGAGGCTTCCTCTTCGCATACCAGAACTCGTCCTGTAAGCATCTCCTCGGCGCACATCGGAGCCTCTCCTCATCACATTACAAGTCCGTTTCTGGGGCTGGACGGAGAACAAGCGTGAAGAGGCCCTCGACCTGGCAGAGCTGAGCCAACGCGTCGCTCAGGGAAAGCCGCTACATCCCCCTTCCTCTCAGCCCCCGTGGATACAGGACGTTGCCTACCGCAACTCGGTGTGGTCTCAACTCAAGTTCCGTGAGTCTGCACCACCACGTGCACTACCTCTTCTGACCTGGCTCCCACACAGAGGCGTTCCCCATGTCAGACGTTCCATTTCAGCGTGGCCATCTCCCTAACGCTTCCACAGGTTCAACTTTGTCAACCACCAGCATCATGGTACGGACCCTGCCAAATACGGCGTCGAGAAGAAAGAGTTTGCATGATCCTTGCTTGCATTCCGACTGTAAATCTGCGACTGGTAATACATCCGTTCCCTTGTCTCTCGATCGTGCTCAATGCGCGAGCAAAAACTTGCCCACCACCTCCATGAACCTTTCCGTCTCTTCGAACTGCGGCACATGCGCCGAGTTGGCGAATTGAACCCATTTCACCTTGGGAATGCGTTGCAAGTAAGGCTCGACCACCATGTCGTGCGCTTCGTCGTAACGCCCGTTGAGAAGCAACGTGGGCACGTGGACCTTGTCGAGGTCGTCGATGACGCTCCAAGTCTTGAGGGAGCCGGTGATGTGAAACTCGTTTACACCGATCCTGTGCAAGTGATCGAGGTCAGCGCGCGGTCTACCCAGGCGGTCCCATACTTGCATGGTCGTGTACACGGTCGGATCCTTTTCCGTCCACGCCAAGCTAACCGTGAGCGCCTCTGGCCAAGGCTTCAGCCTGCACAAGAAATGGTCGTAGAAGACCTGGGTTGCCTTGACGTAGTCCTCGTGCGAAGTGGTGCCTTCAAGCTCGTGCTTGGCGAGGGTGTCCTGGACGTCGCGAGGGAGCTTGCTCCTCAGGAGTGCCGCGGCGTCCATCCACAACTTCATGCAGGCGGGGGAATCGGATATGATGAGTTTGTGCAAGCCCTTGGGTTGCTGGGTCGCGAAGACGGCAGCGAGCATTCCTCCCCACGAGTGACCGAGCAGGTCGTAATCGTCGTGGATGTCCAAGTGATTCAACAGGTTGTGGAGCTCGTCGACGAACAGGTCTACGCTCCAGAAATCGGCATCGCCGTTCTTCCCTTGGAGATGGGTGGAACGGCCATTGCCGATCTGATCATAGAGGACGACGGGGATGGAGTAGAGAGTGGTCAATTGAGCCATGATCTCGACATACTCGTGGGCGATTCCTGGGCCACCGTGAAGTACGACGAGGGGTCGGACGCCAGACTTGAGATCGCCAGAGACCTTGTACCAGGTTCTGCACGGCTTGCCCGCGCGTGGCACGTCGAAGGGAGCTTCACCTTGGACGAAACCGGGAAGGCTGACAGAAGACATGGCTATCCCAGGTCAGTGGGCGATCGCTGGAGATGATCGACCGCTCACCGTGTGGCAGAAGAGGGGAGGATGAGAACTTGGGATCTGGTCGGTTAATTATACTGTTCTCAGGGTACGGCGTTTCAAGCTTCACTCAAGCTACCGGACCTCGCATCACTTCAGCTCATGCCTAGTTCTAAACAAGGTTTCTAAGTTCTAACTTGTCTATCCGTTTTTGGTCGGACCTCGGAATCTTCCGACGACCAAAACGTCTGTCGGTCGACGACTGTGTATGAAGGAGTCTGGTTTCACTCCGTGGCAGAAAACTAAGCCAAACAGCCGCTATCACACGAAATGCGACTGAGGTTTGTTATGCATCTGTGTACATCGTTCGTGTGAAGTCAAGGTGTGATCGGAGTCGGGGATTGGTCTCGGCTACCGAACGGTTCGACTTTTCCAACGCGGCCAATGCCAGTGGTCGGACTGACGCTCTATGACGTCCTCGGGATACCAACAGACGCCATCACGGACGATGGTCGGTGTCCGTCTTGCAGTCCCTGGTTCCGCACTCACCTCGCTGCTGCAGTGAGGAAGGCGTACAAGACAAAGGCGCTCGAGACACATCCAGACAAGCTCGAGCCGACGGCGACCGACCGGGAACGCAGAGCCGCAGAGGGCAAGTTCAGAAACGTATGAGCCGTCGTCGAGTTACGCGTCCGCCCTGCGCTCTCAAACTCATGCTGAATCCTCACAGGTCTGCGAAGCGTTCCAGGTCTTGAGCGATCGCACCAAGCGCAGAGTACGTCTCATAGATGCTCGCCGCGCACCCCATACTGATCGAACGTCGCGTCAGGCGTACGATGATCGGATTCAGCGCGCGCAGCTGAACAAACAAGCCTGGTACGAGGAACGGGAGAAGCGCAACAGAGAGCGCGAAGAGTGGGCACGGCAGGCGAAGGAACGCAGCGAAGCACGGATGAAGGCTCGCGCCGAGTTGTACGAGGATCTGCGCCAGATCAAGGAACGGGAGGAGATGCACGCGAAATTGGTTGATCAGTTTTACCAGGAGCTTTGCGACCGGAATCCAGAGTGGGAGATAAGGAGACGAGAAGTACTCCAGGTGCGCCGCTCCACCGCGTTTGCAGTGTAGCCTCTCATGCTCGCCCTCATAGCGTAAAGAAATGCGAGAAAAGGCCCAACCCACTCGCTGACAGTTTTTATGGTCGTATTCTTATATCCCTACGCCGGATCTCTATCTATCTGTTCAATTCGGATCTGTTGTATAATGCCTCACTTCGTAACTATTTCTGTGCATGCTTGTGTTGGTTTACTTTCGATGTACTACTACTGTACGACGCTACCCCTTCAAGTTGAATCCTTAGTTCAACATCCCTGAGCTACCCCACCGTGAGCTTAGCCAGCCGGCTCTGCGCGATGCGTCCCACGTCCTCGACAGCCCTTTTCACTTCCTCCCGCCAAACCACACTATGTTTCTCGACGGGCACGAAACCCTCCACTGATGGCTCGTCGGGCGACAGCGAATGCGTGATCCCGAGCTTGTCTTCCATCTCCTCCGCGATCACCGCTCGGCTCCGTCCGTTCACGAATGTGATATACCGCAACCCGGGGTAGGCCCACTCGTAGCACGCGTTCAGGTGCGCGAGGCGCGAGAGTACCTCGGGCGGGGTCGGCTGCGACGTGCCGCCGCTCTGCTCCTTGGAACTCAACGTCGATAGGTTCTTCGTCTCCCCGATCCTGGGGTGCCCCTCGACGAACTGGGCCTGAAGCTCTGGATCCCAGCCCCGGATGATGTTCATCGACTGGCCGAGGACGCGTTCCATGTCGGATCGGTCGTACGCGCTAGGCGCGTCCGGTTGTGTGGCGAGCAGTTCGGGGAGGAGGTGTCGTTCGAGAGTGTCCGAGTGTTCGAAGAGGGCGACCAAGACGTCTTTGAGCGCCTGCTGTGCGTCTCGCCCGCTCGCCATCTTATGCGATGAGAGAAATCACCATCTATCAATCTGATACACCCAATCCCGGTCCCCGTCGGGCCGCGAAGTTGTCCCAGCTCCGTTCCTTCCCACGTTCGCCTTCACTCCTTGTCATGGCGTCGGCTCAACCGTCTGTCTTGCGCTGGGGGATCATCTCCACAGGAAAGATTTCGACCGCCTTCGTAAAGGTGAGCGGCCACGACGGTCGACCCAGTGCCGTTCTAACCGGGGTACCGTAGGACATTCTTATCGACCCCAAGACGTGGGCGAGGTTGTCCTCGATCGTGTCCCCCGTGCTAATGTCCCTGCAGTCGTGACGTCCACGATGTCGTACACAAGGTGACTGCAGTCGGCTCTCGCACTCTGGACTCTGCGGCCAAGTTCATCCTTGAGAACGCAAACGGTGATCCGAACATCAAGGCGTACGGCAACTACGCCCAAGTCTACACGAACAGCGTGAGCAGTCATTTCCGCTTTGCAAACTCGATTCACAGCGAATCACATTGAAAGAACGTCGACGCCATCTACATCGGTTGGCGGTGTCATTGTGCAGTCAGACCCATCATGACTCTTCGTCAGGGACTCCGCACACGTTCCACTACAAGTGTGCTCTGGATGCCATCAAGGCAAAGAAGCATGTGCTCTGCGAGAAGCCAGTCACATCAAATGCTGCGGAGCTTCGGTCCCTTCTCGCAGCCGCGAGAGAACATGACGTTTTCTTTATGGAGGCTCTCTGGACAAGATTCCAACCACTCACACTCGAAGTCCAAAAAATTGCGGAAAGCGGCGTTCTGGGAGAACCGGTTGCATTGACGGCTGACTTGTCTGAAGATGTTGATCTGAACAGTGAGTATCTGTGATCGGTTGCGTTCGTCTGTAGATGATGGGCACATACCAGAACTTCCACGCACTCACCGAATTCTGGACCCTATGCTGGGAGGCGGGGCGCTGCTGGACCTGTGAGTAGAACGATCATAGAAGACACGACTCTCCTGACCCGTTTGATGTTTAGTGGCTCTTACCCGATGATCTGGGTACGTCCAATCACCCTCTGTCGCAACACCCAGTGTAATAGTCGCTCAACAGGCCATTCTTGCGTTATATGAACATCCTTCCAACAAGGGCGCGAAGCCCTCGAGCGTTGCAGCTACCATGCTCAAGACGCCGTTGACAGGCGTCGATCGCAGCACCTCTTTCACGGTCACCTTCTCCCCCGACTCGCCCTCCGCTTCCAACACGCTCGCTGCGCAGGCGGTGTTGAGCTGCAACATCAACGCCGCCGCGTGCGAGCACGGCGTCGTCATCCGCTACGAGCGCGGTACGATCGTCGTCCGAGAGCCCATCTATTGCCCAAAGTCGTTCACCGTGCAGTATTTTGCCGAGGGCAGGTCTGGGACCGTCGTGCGAGAGGAGACGCGGCGATTCGAGTACGTCGGGCGCGGGTTGCATTTCGAGGCAGACGAGGTCGCGCGGTGCGTGCGGGACGGCAAGGCGCAGAGCGCGCTGTGGGGGCACGACAAGAGCTTGCTAGAAATGGAAGTCTTCGACGAGGTGAGAGGTCCGGTACGGGTGATTTCCGTCGACTTATCGCATTCTGTGATCGTAGGTCAGACGTCAAGGCGGTTACGAGTTCCCCCCTGGGGTCGAAAAGGTATTCTGAGTTGTTGGCTGTAACTATGCGAGACAAATGTATACGTGTAGGCTGTATGGATGTTTTGTACCTGAGAAGGCGAAGATCGAGCGATGAGTCGGCAAGGCGGTGCGTGCAGTGCTTCCCTAGTACGCTTGTAACCTGGAGATCAAACATTGAGTTACATACTTTGAAGCTAGGTCTTCTCCGAGTTGTTTGTTTTGGTTCGCCTGGGGTATCCCTGGGGACCGCTTGCGTCGCAAGTGGCCGGCCCACGACATCGCAAGGCGCAAGCTAATGCCGCACAGCATGTCCACTGACTCCGACTCGAGGGAACAGCCTCCACTCTCTGCCTGGGTGGTATAAAACATTCGATGAAAGAGCTCAGCGGCATATACCTTCTCTCCCCTGGCCCTAGTTTCTTGTCATGGAATCAGTTCAGCCGTTCGTCCTGCGATGGGGAATCATCTCCACGGGCAGAGTTGCGAGCAGTTTCGTCATGGTGAGGGATATCATCGAATGATATTCATGACTGCCACGTCCTTCTGACACAGGCATGCTAGGACATTCTCCTTGATCCCAAGACGTGAGCGGAATCGTCCCATTTCAGGCATGCTACGTACTACGTCCCCTGCAGCCGCGGCGTCCACGACGTCGTACATCAAGTAACCGCAGTGGGCTCCCGTGACCTGGACTCTGCAATCATCTTCATCGCCGAGAAGGCATACGGTGATCCCGCCATCATGGCATACGGGAGCTACGACCAGGTCTATGCGGATCCGGTAAGTGGTCCTTTTCCGCTTCGCAGCGTGAACCCGCTCGGTTTACACAGAAATTCCAAGAACGTCGATGTCGTCTATGTCGGTGCGTCGTAACGTCGCTCATCCGTCGCAGCTCACACGGCGACTGTATCAGCCACTCCGCACGCGCTTCACTACGAGTGTGCCCTGGGTGCCATCAGAGCGAACAAGCATGTGCTCTGCGAGAAGCCGGTCACGCTGAACGCTGCGGAGCTTCGATCCCTTCTTGCAGCCGCGAAAGAGCACGGCGTTTTCTTCATGGAGGCCTTCTGGACAAGATTCCAGCCACTCGTGCTGGAGGTCAAGAAGATCGTGGAAAGCGGCGTCCTGGGAAACCCGGTTGCACTGACGGCGGATTCGTCTATCGATATCGGTTTGGATAGTGAGTCACTATGATTGGTTATATTCGTCAGTCGATGACGCGTGTGGTCCAGAACTTCCGCCCACCCACCGAATGCTGGATCCCATGCTTGGAGGTGGGGCGCTGCTCGAGATGTGAGTAATAGGTTCAAACTGATACAATTCGCCTTGCTCATATCATGGTATCTCAGTGGCACTTACCCGTTGATGTGGGCACGTCAGATCACATCCCGTCATAATACTTGGTCTGATCGTCACTCTACAGGCCATACTTGCGTTATATGGACACCCTTCGAACAAGGGCGCAAAGCCCTCGAATGTCACCGGCACCATGCTCAAGACGCCACTCACAGACGTCGATCGCAGTACCTCTTTTATCGTCACCTTCTCGCCCGACTTACCCATATCTCCCAACAAGCTCGCAGCGCAGGCGGTGTTAAGTTGCAACATCCACACCCCCGCCCACTATTCTGCCGTTGTCATTCGCTTTGAGCACGGGACGATCTTGGTCCCTGCGCCCATCCCTTGCCCAACCTCGTTCACCGTGCAGTACTTTGCCGAGGGCAGGTCAGGGATCATCGCGAGCGAAGAGACGAGGAGGTTCGAATACTATGGTTTCGGGTTTCACTTCCAGGCGGACGAGGTCGCGCGGTGCGTGCGAGATGGCAAGACACAGAGCAAGCTTTGGAGCCACGAGGAAAGCTTGATGGAGATGGAGATCCTTGACGAGGTAGGACATCTGGTACAGGTGATCCCAGTCGACTGATGGCGTTCTACGATCGTAGGTCAGACGCCAGGGCGGTTACAAGTTCCCCCCTGGAGTTGAAAAGGTTGTTGGACGATTTGAAGTGGCCCGACGTGGTTATCCGAGACTTTGACGCGCCTGTATGATCATGTTGTTTTATACCCGATGGAATGGACACTGTAAGGCCCGCAAGTACATCATGATGTAGTTGTGTTTTTGTGTTTGTAGCACCCGAACCTTTGAACGGTTCATTTATCATGGCGGCCAAGTTGAACGTCTCGTTGGAGCTGCACCTCCGAGATGCCTTGGCACCTCTTGGGCAGATCCTCCCAGAAGAAATCTCTCAGCAACTGACACGCCATCTGTCGCCTGAAACCAACGCCACGGTGCCCGTCATCCCGTACGAGCTCCTCCTCAGGATATCCAGGTGGTGCCAGACCCCAGAGGGCAAAGCGGCCCTGCAAGCCCGCTCCCCACCCCTCGACCCGCTCTCCTACACGACCGTCTCCCTCCTCGCCGGCGTCCGCACCTCGCCCGACAAGCACTTTCCGCCGTACGCGGCCACGGACCCAGAAAAGGAACAACGTCTGCGGACCAAGGAGCGCAAGGCGATCGCGACGCTGGTCAACGCCGTGCTGAGCGTCGTCGGCACGGGCGTCGCAACGTGGTGGGCGAGCGAATACGCGGGGACGCGGCTCGAGTGGGTGCGTGGGCCTTCCGTCCCCTCCCTCCCCGTTTTACGTCGGGGCTGACATGGCGTTGCTAGAGAGCGTTGTTGGCCGTCGGCGCCGCGCTCGTCGTCGCCTTTGCCGAGATCGTGCTGTACATGATTTGGGACTCGAGACAGACGTCGCGACCGCGCCAGCCAGCGCGCAAGTATGTCGTGCAAAAGAAGGACGCTGCGGAGAGCAGCAGCGACCCAGAACCCGTTACTGGAGCATCGAGTACAGCTCTCGGGGATACGAACCTCCGCCATCGGACGACCACGGTGGTACCAGATTAATACATTCGTTGCACTAATATGTCCACTCTTTGCATCATGTAGATAATCTAGACATGTTCCATACCTCCAACTTGAAAGTCCTGCAAGGCAAGGCGCCTGCGATCGTTTATTACTACCAGAATTGTACTGAGAACAAGGTCAGTTGCTACTCCCTCTCCTTACCCCTTTTTCCTTTCTTTTTCTTGTTAGCGGGTGTCGACGGTGGTGGCAGTTCAACAGAACCTCCCGCTGCCTCAGCTTCAGTACCTTCGCTTTGTTCGATCTTCGTGCGTGCTTCCAAGAAGAACATCACGTCCCTGAGCTGATCTTGTAGCTCACATATTTTCGTGTCGTGCTCCTCGTTCTGTTTCTCCGAGAGTTCGGCCCGTTCCTTTGTCTTGGCCAGATTGTTGAGCAATCCCTCGCTAACTGCCTTTTCCTCCTTGAGCTCTTTCTCAAATTTCCGAGCAAGATCGGCGGCTTTATCTGCCCTTCTCTCCACCCTTTGTTTTTCCCGATACAGGGCTTCCAGTTTCTCTTCTTCTTCATGACGGCGTCGCTGTTCCTGTGCGATTGCTTCCGTCCTCCCTTCTTTCATTTCATGGTCCAAGTTCTTCACCATGGTCTGCAGCTCGTCGACCTGATTCTTCAATTGTGCAATCTGTTCTTCATAAAAAGATCTCTGAGAGTCAAGCTGAGATGTGAGCAGGTACGAATACTCAATGCCGATCGCTTCTATCTTTTCTGCGCTAAGAGCATCGGCATGACTCGGTCCCAGCGCACCGTCGTCCCTGACGTTCATCCCCATGGAGGATGAAGCAGAGGGAAGCTCGACCAGCTTTCCATCCGCCTTGTTTTGGATCAGTCGGTGGACATACCCGTCGCCGGCATAGTCCCAAACCCGCTGGGTCTCCAATTCAAGGGCATAAAGATGCGTTGTGCTTTGATAGTGAGCATGCGCGTGCGCGCGACCGTACCGTCCGCAGCCGATATTTCCACAGATGAGACATATCCAGAGATTCGTCGTGGACGGGCAGTCGGCACACGCCGAAATGGATGGCGTTGCTGCGTTTGCAAACGGAATGGTGCGCGAACGCGATGTCGTGGGATGAGAAGACAGGAGCGTCTGAGAGTACCGGCACACGGGGCACCTACGAGTGGCTCGAGAATCACTTTGGAGACGGATCAGAAGATGGACAAACCGGCTATCTCCCCATTTGCTGAGGCACATGCAGTGGAACGTGTGAGAGCAGGGAACAGTGATCAAGCCTGTGACTGCGGCATCCATTCTTTCCAGGCACACGGGACATGTCGGAAGTTCGTACGTCTGGGACTGTGGGGAGCCCAGACGGGATATCGCTGCGGACACAGAATCATCGGTTTCGATCTCCACGGACAAAACGCGGACAACGTGGCATGTCTCGGGCTTGGAAGGCTTGAGAAGACTTTCTACAGCTTGGGTATCGGCTATCACTCACATCCATTGAATTGAACGGTTTCCCGTTGTAGGCTTCCACGAACTCTGTGACCTCCTCCGACCGCCGAAATCTGATGAGTGCCATGGAACGATTGGGCATAGAATCCCTAAAGGAATACCCTGAGAACACATTGTAAATGACATGTGAGGCACTGACCGGACCAACCGGAGATGAGCCATTCCCTCCGCGGCCGGTGCGACGAATGCAAGAAAATCTGAGGGCGTCATCCACGCTGGAACGGCGAGAACGCCCAGAGTGACACCACCGTCCATGTTCGCGTCCCTCGCGGACGCCGGGGACGACGCCTGTTCGTCGGCATCTGGCCTCTTATCATCATCGCGGTATACATGCACGACCCCTTCTGGCAAGTTAGTAGAGCCAGACTTGGTACGGGAATGTGGAACGAAAGTTGCTGTGGCAGGCCCTATAACCGAAACGTCCTGAACTTCGCCAGCAGGGATCGGTGCGGCACGTACCTCGAATCCTCTCGTTCGTCTTGCCAGCGTAAACGGACATGTTCTCGAAATCGATCCAGTCCAGTCGGATGGGACCGAATCTGTAGTCTTTGTGAGTGGGATCGAAGGTGGCGTTCCTCCGCGAGATCTGTCTCGCAGACTGAGACGGAAGGTATTCGAATATCGACTTGGGTAAGAACGTATCGACGACGGACGGATGCGACTGAGATGACTCTGCTTTTCTCTGCACGACGATGCGTATGTGATAGCCACGCATTATGTTGCGAGGTAGGGTTGCATGACGAGTCTCCTCAGGAACCGCGACCGGCTAGTAGCCGCTTATCGTGGAAATCACTCATCCCGGTAGACCGTCATGACGGACAATCAAAAGTCCCCCGTCAAT
This sequence comes from Strobilomyces echinocephalus, assembly GCA_038090115.1. NCBI lineage: Eukaryota > Fungi > Basidiomycota > Agaricomycetes > Boletales > Boletaceae > Strobilomyces > Strobilomyces echinocephalus. The sequence goes on along the minus strand of JBBPMC010000021.1, from coordinate 57,817 downwards.
ACGGAGTTTTGTACGTTTTGCGACACATTTCTCAACGGCAAGAGTAAGGAGGCTATCAGCACGGCCTCGTTGGATAACATTGCCAACGATCTTGCTCGGGACGAGGGTCTCAGGTGCGTACACGCTATGTGTTGTCCAGGCTCCTGACCCAGCAATAGGGTACGGATGGGTGCCAACAACCCGTCGATATGGCCCTGCCTCTACCAGACATGGGAGACACTGGCTGAACAGGTCGCGCTTGATGAGGGCAATGCCTCCACTCGATCTCTCGCCACGAGCTTCGCAAGGCTTACCAGAAATCTCGTCGCAGCTGTGCCGAGTAACCAGCAGAGAGCATTGTGAGCCCCATGGCTATTTCCTCTATTTCGTGGTTTAGCAGTAAGACCGATCAAAACCCAAAGCGCAATCGAACCTTCTTTACGACGTATCCTCCATGTTTATAGCTCCTGGTCCGCAACACAGGATCAGCAGTGTGAGCAAACTCGTTCGCAACGAAGCGGCAGCTTCATTTATATCTCAACAGCATATCCGGCCACGCGTATGCTGATCCAGACACTTTCGAACATAGTTACCTCGAACGACGGCCTCATGACCAGTCTATGGGAAACTTACCTAAATCTGCCCGAGGAGCAGGTCGTCTTCATGTAAGTGCTGAACTAGATTGGGTGATTATTTACTGACCATCCGAAGCCGGTTACTGACTTCGCAAGACGCAAGAACAATTCTATCACTTCTTATACTCTTGGTCAACTGTGTCCACGAAAGCAACCACCGGCGGTACGTAATCACGGTGTCCACCTTGTTTCTCGTTTTAGCATGGATTTTTAAAAGGGATCTCCTTGCAAAAACGCAAGTGGGTGCCAGAATATGTATATCAGTGCTGGATCGTATGGTGATTCTGTACGATGCGGAAGACTGTAGTGACGGGGGGAAAGCATTCGACTATGGGTAAACTTGGGTTGCTACCACCTTGAACTACATGTTGAGCAATTTCCCAGGTATCATTTGTTCGCGCACTTATTCGATGGCGGATTTGCGCCGCCCTTGTATGCAAACTTGAAAGTGTACGTCCGCTGGTTCCCCTTTGAGTCGTATTAATCTGGAGCACTGTAAGTACCGGTGAAGTGATTGCTCCCCACCAAACTACATTACTCAAGCTGCTAGACTCGTACCTGCACTCCGAGCACTCGCCCGCGGCGCTTGTGGGGATGTGCCCTATGCTGACGGCATGTTTTTTCGAGCTTAGCGCGTTTTCCACCGAAGCAATCAGGAAATCGATTGGAATGGAAGCTGGAGACAACATGGCTGCTTCTATTGGCGAAGTGACCGGCCCCTTGGATCCCCTCCTACCCAAGGCGTGTGAGGCACTTGTCCTTGTGACCCAGTGCCTTATCAGCGTCATGCTTGATTTTGAAGGGCATCAACTTGAAAGAGATGTGGAGGATAAACTATCGCAGCTCATTCGAGGTGCTATTTCATCAGATGGTCGAGATATAGCGGTATTCTCCATAGGTATGTCCCTCAAACGTTATGCGATAATTTGGTTTGAGCGGGACGTCCGCAACAGAATTGCTGCGGGTCCTGGATGTTGTCCTCCCGCGAATTAATTTTGGCCAACCAGTCACGCCTTCCGGGAGAGCAGAAAGCATTCCAAGGACCGCAAATCCTACAGGGTTTTCATATGTCAAGCGTGATCTCGCACGTCTGCTAGGCGTTATGTGCCACAAAAACAGAAAGATACAAGATTCTATCCGTAATTGTGAGGGTATCACTGTAATCATGAACATGTGTGTCATAGATGAACGCAACCCCTGTGCGTCGTTCAGCCTTCCAATCGGTCCATCCTTCCGGAATAACCCAACGGTCAGATCTGCGTGAACATGCTATATTCACGCTCCACAATCTCCTCGAGGATAACAAAGAGAACCAGGAGGTAGTGAACTGTCTTCAGCCATCCGAGGGGTGGGACCAAGATGGAATGTTACAGAGAAGTAGCTGTCTTGCATAGACGTCTAGGTAACGCACGAGTGAGGACCCTACTGCTCTTCATCCTCTTCAAAAGTTAACGTCCTCTTCGTCTTCCGCGTGCCAGACCTGGCTTTGCGCACCCTCTCCTCTTCCTCCTCTTCCTCCTCGCTCTCTACATCCATGTCATTGCCATCGTCATTGCCAGGAGAGTCATGGTTCTTTTTGTTCCGTTGCTCCTCTTGCTGTTGGTCTATTTTTGCGTCCAAGCGATCTAGAGGATCTTCTTCCTCTTCTTCTCGGTGGCGCCGCTTTTTGCCCGGACCTTGCCCTTCCTCGTCCGACTCATCAGCAACAACAAAATCATCTTCCTGATACTCCCCACCCTTGCGCCCCTCTGCCTTACGTTTGGCAGCGCGCGCATCATCGCCATCCTCGGAGCCTTCGTATTCTGGCTCTTCGTCGTCTGTCCAGACATCATGACCCGAACGTTTCCTTTGACCTGAACTCCGTCTCCTGCGCGTCCCGAAACCGGCTTCGTCCGCCTTTTTTCTAGATTTCTTAGCAGAAAGTTTCAGTAGCTCCTGCTTTTCCCGTTCTGGATCCATAGTAGGTTCAGGAGCCATGCGCAATCGCGCAATTTTGCTGTGTTTCTGGCCTACTGCACGGACTAGCATGCGATGCGTTTCAGATTGCATACCAGTCGGTCGCAAGGTCATGTAACCCGTAATGACAGCCTCCGCCTGAAGAACCTCTGACCTCTTGTGTTGTGCTACGAGGTATGTCAGACCCTGAGATTTCAAACCGGATGACTGCGAAGTGGGGGGTGTACTCTGAGAGGCCGGTTGTGAACCACCGATAGACTGGCGAACAACTCCACCAGAGGTGTCAATAGTCTGGTTGATGTCAAACAGCTCCTTGCCTAACCGCAGACTCAGTGAACCATCAGACCAGCGAATAATCCGACTGTTTGATTGGCGTTTCTGCGTCCCACATGAAAGCGGTGTTAATATGAATAGACGAACACTTACATCCTGACCAGATTCGTCCTTGGTCCACCTCCACCGCACGGTATTTTCCACCTTAAGTTTTATGGACATACTTTTCTCGCGAATGCTCTCGTTTGGGTGAGAGTCCTCTTCGTCTTGTTCTGGACCCACATAAGTGTCAGGGTGGAATGGCTTCGAGTCTACTTTAACGAAATTGGGTACACGGATTACCCAGTGCTAGGACAGGAGTCAGCGTCATGCCGAGCCACGGGGAGACATATTTTACATCACCGTCGGAGGTCCTTGGAATTGGGATATTTGGGATCGAGACATTAGCTTCCTGAAGTACCTCTGGCACCACCGGAGCCGGCTCGTCGTTTTCAGGGTACTCCAACGCCCTTCTGCGCTCCTTTTCCGATTGCGAAAGTTCATCAGAATCGTACCCGGATTCTGCTGGAGTAGCGGCAAGGCTGCTGTACACGCGCAGTATGAGGGGGAGGGATCGTATTACGAGGCGATATGAACGCGCACGTTTCCGATTTTACCAGTCTTGGTTCGTCCCCCTCTGCCTCTTGTCCGAAAAGGTCGTCCATGGGCTCGTCCCCATCATCCCGGTGCATCATGGCCTGTTCCGAGACGAGGTTCGGTTCTTCTTTGACCTCCGGCGTTTCCATGTCGACATCCTGGTCACGAGCGATGGCTGAGAATGAGGAGTAGCTGTGGTTGTAGCGCAGGGGTTCGTCAAGTGCGCCCGCCAGTGAGGACATGGTCGGTCGACGATGTAGAAGAGTCCGCTATCCGAGTTTGGAAATGTGCCTACAACTTTGTACTAAATAGTCACCTGTGCCCCAGGCTTCCATCGGACCGCCTGAGTAGCACTCTCCTTGGTGCAAGGGCTGGTATTGATTTTCTTACATGGATTCTCGAAGCTACCTTTTTTAATGACAGACATGTGTAACCGCGCACTTTTGGGTGCTATACACCCAGTTCTGAGCACCGGTTGCTGGCTGCTCGTGGCTGTCCCAGGTTTCCAGAACGTCAATTTAGAACTACCTCGATCCCCTCGAAAGAGTGCGAAACACCGCCCACAACCTGTCGGGACCTACCGCCCGAGGCAAGTCTTTCAAATTGGCTATATGTAGAAACGTGCGCAAGACCTCGGAATCGCGTTACTAGTTGGCGCGCAGATCCACATAGTAGGTCATTGTGCAAGGGCTGCCGTAACCCCCAGTTGTACCACTCGCCTGAGCTCTATCTCGGAGCCTGAGCGCCCCGTTCAACGATACTTCACGCGCCTCCACCGGTTATCACAGGATGATGCTGTAGATTGTGCGTCAGTCATTTGCGAATATAACCCCATGCCCAGAGCTGAATTGCATCTGTCGTTAACCACCATGGATGGAGATCTGCCAGTGGCTTACTGGCCAGAGTTACTCTCTGATCTTTATGCCTCCATAGGCAATGATAAAGCCTACGCAGAATCTGGCGACGTCGAATTCGACCCCAACGTCACTGATCCCTCAAAGTTCATGGGTTTCACTGTGAGTATGACACTCATCTAGGCAGATCATTCACTGATTCATGCAGATGCCCACCAACATTCGTACGACTCCTTGCAGCGACATGTCCTATATCCACAATCTCTCATATTTTCCCGAGGACAATACATTAGCTGGCCTGCGGCAAACAGCTAACCAACAACTCTACATTGATACTCAGCTGAGTTTTAGCCAATTTGACGAATCGGAGGGCTCCACAACGTCGAGTACCTCTTTGCACAACCTATTACGAACACCCTGTATTCAGTTGTGTCCTCGACCATCCATCCATATCCCCTCGCCCTACTCATCCTCAGCTGAGAGTGGAATGTTGGTGCCGGTACGTGGAGAAATAATTAGAGCGACAGACCTTGATTCTCTCTACTATGTAGGAATTGGATGAGATGGCACCGTTTCCAGTGTCGCCTTCGTTTACCTTCGAGGGGGATACGTCGGATGATCTCGATCTCGCTTCTCCACTTGCTACGGGATCAGTAAGTTCCTTTGACTGAGATCATGTGCCCCAATCAAGTCTTGGTGCCAGGACGTAGTGACACAGTCACCCATGTCCCACATCCTTGAGTGGAAGAGGATAATCGAACTCTGTGGAACGAGCGACTTTGTTCCACAGGCGGTTTATCAACCGCATACTGAAGCCGACAAGAAACGGTACATTAAAGAAGTGGAGTTGCAGCAAACTATATGCTTTGGCATGGATAATTCGTCCGAATGGGGCATCTCACTTGACGATGCTGTGAAGCAAAGACTTTTGCACTTGAAAGGCAAGGACGATCTCATGTTTGTCGGTTGTGGACCTTCCGTCTCGATCCGCATCCAGGCAGGTTACTCGAACCCATTACTAACCCCCCAGTTAACACAATATCCACAGTGGCCGGGCTACTCAGCTTGGTCGAAGCAGATTCCAACCATGGACTTCAAGACTCCGAAAGGCCCAATAACAAGAGCCAAACTTGCGAAAAACATAGCCACTTGTATCCGGTATTTTTTCAAAGTGAGTAAATTTCAAGTTAGTATACGCTTTTTAATGACCTCGGATCCAGTCTGTCCAAGACAAGCCTATGGAGGCGGAATCTGACACGAGATGGAAAATCGGACAACGTCACATCAGAGTAGAGGATCTTATCCTGGTATCCCTCCACCACGTCTCGAAAGGGAGTTGGCAACCACAACTTCGGTGTCGCCGCTCACTTCGCGGGTTTCCTTGCCATTGGGATCTTCCACCTGTTCCTGTCTTGTGATTACCTCTTCGACGCAACTAATTGAAGATTAATCGTCTTTTCCTTACCTAAAATCAGTTCGCCTCGATTTCTGGTTGTTTTGTTCAAGGTTTACTGTATTGTGGAACGTCCATCATTGCAGGTAGTAGTCTGTTTCTTTTGTTGACATACCTGGATGAATTGGTGGGATCAATCATGATGATAAACCGTGCAAATTGGATTGAAGTACAACTCTGCCGGGGGAACGTGTAGTGAGCTCAACACAGACTGGCAACAATCGCCGTCACTGGTAGTCTGATGACCACACCGTCTATCAGGCTACCGTCGAGAAGCCGTCGAATCTGTCCGACATGAAACATATTTTAATAACTTGGAAGCAGAGGACGGTACATCATGAACGAAGGGCATGTCGTCAGTGGCGAGGTCCACTGGGTTACTCAGCGCTCACCGTGCGAGATATGGCGGATGGAAACGTTGAATCTGGCACTACAACTCATGTATGATATCATCTCTAGCTGCGTCGAACGCCTCGCCAGTCGGATTGGCAATTCACAATCATGGCATTCAGTTGGCCGCCATCACCAGTACAGCTCAAGTTCAATATGCGACCTTCGTGGCAAGCTATGGGCCAAGGGGATACGATTTTGGCATCGGTAATAACTGATAACCGTCGCCAGCCGCCATCCTCAGTATGCGATCAGTGAGGATGGTTGCACCGTCGAATCATCAGAAGGACCTACTGCTGAACAAGAAGTATTGTCACTTCTAGTGTGGTCTTCCGATGTAGCATCCTCCGTGCGCCAGGAACCGCCATGATAATCATAGCTCGAGGGAGACCGCCAAGCTGTGGTCGTAACTTGTCCTATTCCAATTAGCATACCTCGCGCGAGCTGGTCGACAGCATTTGTGAGCAGCTGTGCTACCCGGCAGTCAGACGCGTCCATACTCACGGACCACATTTTGCTGTAGAATAATTCGAATCACGAAAGATGCAAGACATCTATTAACGACGACCACTACAAATGCGACGCGGCTTCGGTCACTCACGAGTCGCTTGCTGGCCGTCTTGTAGAGGCTCGTGTCCACCAGAATATGTCGTGAATACCTTCAGACGACCCACTGCATCCAAGAGTGCGCCCGGGAGATTAAGCGGCCGCCACAGGATGTGGACTAGATGGACCTATATGATGTACTCTAACAAGATATAACCAAATTCAGATGTGATCGAACATCGAATAAGAATTAGAGATCACCTTGTGAGCGGAAGTGCGACCCGGGCCAAATATAAGCGTTTGTAACACCCTCAACTTTACTTCTTCTCTCCCATCATTTATCATATCTCGTCTTTTCTCTTATGCACGACAGTTTATCAGACGCGGAGCATCAGTCAGTCTTTGTCAGGTCACAGGAGCACCCTTTCTTCCATCCAGACGCTGGGCTATTCCCAGGGGCAACACTGGCCCAATGTTTCCAGGTAAGACCCATGAGATGCCTTTTAATCGACGTTAACAAATGCGCAATAGAGTTCGCACAGTTCGACCAACTGTTTCCATGACACGAATGCCCGATTTGACCTTGATTCAATGGACTGTTGTACTTGTATTGGGCTGCTTCCTGATATCAGTCGTATTCAGAGTCATATTACTCGATGGGGAGAATCGGGCATGGGCCAGTGTCCGTTGCATTCGACTTCAAACGAGCTCGCAGTTTCATCCTGGAGTGAGGTAGGTGGACGACCCATCATGGAGTACCGCCAGTCGATTGCGCCTATCATACCCCAGATCAAGTTGCTGAGGACCGAGGTTAGCCACGAAGAGAACACTTCTAGCGGATTACTTGCTACACATTTTTAGGCTTTGCCTGATCAACTGGGAATTCCCCCGATCCATAGCCCAGTCTCTCCGGTTGGGATCGAAGACAGTGCCTCGGAATCGCTTTCGCAAGTGAGGCGCGCATCTTATGGAAAGGACTGATCGTTCACAATGTCGTAGGCGGGCTGCGGGAGCCCTTCCCAGGAGTGCTACACTCTCTGGAAGAAGGTTCCCCTGGACGTTATGGCCGTCACTGGGTCAAACGACTTTGTGCCGCAGGCGCTGTACAAACCATTCACAGAAGCGGATAAGGAACGGTACCTTGAGCGAGTCTCTCTCTCCGCACCGATCATTTTCGTGACAAAGAAGTCGCTCGAATGTGGCATCTCGCTCAAGGACGTCCGGAACGGAAGGTTGCAGCATCTCGCCGATAAAGATGACCCCGTCCTCCAAGACTGTGGACCGTCAGTATCCATCAGGATAAACGTGAGTGAAAAGCACCCAGCGTAACATTGGTGCCAATGATCATGACGATCACTTACCAGTGGCCTGGTTATCCCTTGTTCAAACGGCAAATCTCGTCGCGAAATTGGCGTAAGATGAAAGGTCCGATCACGAAAGAAAGGCTCGCGCAGTACCTGGCGACGACTACTGATCGATTCATCGAGGTAAGCTAATTTCGCAAAGAAATAACTTGAAGGTCCCGACGGGTAGGTTTATGCTAGAAAATGTCGAACAGACAGTTGGAAGTTGGCGCGGAGACCAGCTGGAAAGTGGGACCCCAACATATCAGGTTGGAAGATTTGATTCTAGTCAGTCTTCACCACGTTAGCAAGGGAAGCTGGCAACCACAGTTCCGCCTACGGCGTAGCGTAGTGTGACCTACAAACAATGTTATCTGAATTTGTCTGTCTGCCAACAAGGTGCAGGAGTTGAAACTGTCGTCTCAAGCCCGAAAGCGGTTGTCCCGTTATGTATGTGTGCGCCTTGTGCCAAAAGCTGTTGTTCTGCTTCAATTTGGCTTTGGCCATTATGTACCGTAACCGGATATTTGCTTGTTGACGGGAACAATGTTGGTGACTCTCCAGACATAAAAACTCCAATGTTGGATGGCGCTAGGACATCCTCACGTCCTTGCTAGCTTGTGTTCACCATCAGTGCCCTCGGGTCGCTCTTTCCCGTTTAACAACCCTCACTGTATCAATTATCTGAACCCTCGTTGTATCGATTATCCATCCCCCGCTATCATGAACCACGGCACAGTCGCCATTGCCATCGTACAGCACCAGGTGATGATCATTCAGGGTGAGTGCACAGTTCCACGGCGTGAGGGTGGTTTCCTGACGCAATCCCGTCTTTAGCTGCACGGTCCCACTCCCGTCGCGATCAGTGGCTCGACGTGTACACCTACACCCCATTCGGCGAACGTCTCTTTCTCGCGTCATCGGTGCCGCAAGCGCGCATCGCGTCGTCTGACTTGCTCCTCGTATTTCCTTTTCGCACTCCCACATCAGACATGATCGAGCTCTCCGCGCACGCCTACCAAGAGTACCTCGAGCTGAGTGCGAAGCACCGGCTCAAGCACGAGAACATGTGGCGTCGCTGGAAAGCTAGGCTTCACTGAGTTGCAAGGCTACCGTTGCAGGGTACGCCGTTGTTTTGAGACGAAGTCACTACCTGTTTAATTTTCTTCAATACGCTTCATGATTTATCGAGATACACTATGCATATGCATACACACCCGACACAGTGTAGCTTTAGATCTGGTCTCCCATCTGTATCCTTACGTTTGTTCCTGTATCGAATAGAATCCCCAACATACTTGACTTTTTATGGAGCCTCCAGGTGCCACGGATGGGACGAGCCCATCGATCCGTCGCTGCTTGATCTTGTCAGGAACCAATTCAAATTGCGGCGAGTCATTCAAACTCGCTAGCGTGCGACGTATTAATTCGGGGTGTGTCCGGAAATTCGAGGAAGGGTCGCTGATGTAGCCTGTTTCTCTACCCTTAGTAGCGATGGTGCGGTGGCCTTTTCGGAATGTGATCTGACCCTCACTAGTACTGTTGTCAATGTACTCTGGCATGCTTCGACGAGGCCATTTCGCGTTCGTCGATTCGGATCTAATTACAGGTCATGCATCGAGCGGCACGCACCGCTGTCATCCTCCTAGTCTCAGTCGGGCCTCCGCTGCTCGGGCCCTTCGCTCTCGTTCCACCTTGGCCCTCATTTCCGGTGACAGTCCAGCAATGCCATCTGTCGAGCCCGACGAGCCCCCGAGTTTCTGTGGCCCACTTGGCGGCTCTTTCTTCGTCTTCAGAGGCACTTCTGCGGGAACTGGCACCACTTCTGCACCCTTCTCCCGTTCTCGCTCTCGCGCTTCTCTCTCGCGCATCTTCTCCTTCAAGCCTTTTCTCCTCTGTTTCTTCTTGTCGTCTCTTTCCTCTTCCTTCTCCTTGCTCAGCGCACTCGGTACGTGCGCAACACCGAACCAATCCCACCAGTCGGGATGGTCCGCCGCACAGCGTCGAAACACGTCGCGGACCGCACGGGATCGCGCCATGTCATACGCCGTACGCCGAGACCCAACAGGAGGTGCCTCCACATCAGACGCATCTGACTCAAAGCCACCGTCCTTTGTCCACGCCAGCGAGACAGGCGTAGTCGGATCTGCATGCAAGTCAAACAGCAGCCATTGTACGACTGCCTCTTGTCCCGTTTGTGCTGCGACCTGCAGAAGCGACACCCTCCGATCACCTGTCCATTCCGGGATTGACGCATCGACACCCCCAATATCTTCTCCTTCACGTTCCCAGAAACCTTTCAGAGCTTCGAGACGGCCCTTAGAAGCCATTTCGAGTAACCGAGCCCATTTGTCGCGATATAATTCTTCTTCTCTTGTCAGACGGGGAGGTTTCGATTTTTCGGAACTTTCAGGTGCATGCTCCGCTGGTGGAAGTTTTGGCTTCGGAAGTGAAGCAAGGTAAGCCTCATCCTCAGCGCGGAGGTCTTCTTCGGTGAGGTGGGAGACTTTGACTTGAACTAGTTCCTGGAGACATCGGGCAAGCTCCGCCTGAGTCTGGGGACGGACGTAAGCTGTTGAATTCCGTGACAACAGGCGGAAACATACGGGACGACGTGTTGGGAACGGGAAAGTCCGTAATCTATCGTCTCCCTTGCTGATGACACACCCTTCGTAGTCGAGGAAAATGCGACGGTTTGACACACTTGCCCGAATAAAGATGCGCTCGCACTCGTGGATATCTTCCGACCAGTCTCGAAGTAGATTTCGAATATCCTATCAAAGCTGAACGAAACCATCGGAGGTTTAACCTTCACTCACGTCGCGTAGCGCCTGTTCTCCATAACGACGTAGCAGGGCACCTGCACTGATTGCAGCTCCCTTTGCATTGTCATTGACTGACTGAGATCCACCCTGCTTTCTACGAGCTGGGTTCCGGTCAAAAGTGCGCTAGTGCCAAGGGGAATTGGCTCACTCGTGTATCGATGGAACGTTTTGTGGTTCAAAACTTCGGTGTCTGGCTTTGGTTTCGGAGGTTTCTTTTTTCTTGTCTGCACGACCTCATCCTGCTCATCTGCGACGCGTCCAACCCTCACAACAGCTCCCGCAAAATGTCCACCGGCGACCATGAACATGGCCCATTTCCTCCCTCCCTCGACTACGGTCTGCATTTCTTTCAGTTCTGACAAGTATGCAGAAGGCGGGGTGCCGAGGGGTAATAACATTCTATAAACACCTATCTGTGTCGATGGTGGGGAGTGGAACCAGGTAAGGGCTGTCAGCGGAAGTCTGACAGTCTCATCCTCCGGAACGTCAGAGAGGGAAGATCGGTTGATCTTTCTAAGGAGTGCATTGACAGCATCTGATTCACCCGAGGACTCGTCGCCGTCGGAAGCAGAACCAGAAAGAGAATCTTCCAGGCCTGGTGCGTGGGTGTGTCAGGTTTATGGTCAAGGGGTGAGTGGCGGAAGCTACGTGCCACCAACGAGTTGAGCAAATGCAGACTCCGTGACGGGGTTTCTGCCAGCCAAACGTATCTTGACGTTGTAGCGATGCCAATCAGTGCGAAAGTGGGCACGCTGCTCATCCACGCCTACGAATGCAACCTCGAGACAGATGTTGCATCCTTTTGCGGTCGAAGGAGGTGGCGCGACCTTTGGGGGAGGAGGAGAAGGTTCGCGAGGTAATGCTGGGCCGAACAGGGTCCTTGGAGTGAGGGTGTCGAGAAGCTGGGACGGCAAAGAAAATACGTTGTATCTGCGAGCCATCCTGGCTAAGGGAAGAGTAGGTGACTATGTATACCTGCACCGCCACATCTAATCGACGCTTGATCTGGTCCACCATGGTCGTCGCAGACTTTGCAGATCGTCCCGTCAAGAAGCTACTCCTCTTTGACGTGGATGGCACCCTTACACTCCCAAGGTATGATCCCCTTGGATAGATGAACCAGGCCCGTCGAACACCACGCTCAGACAGGGAGTCACCCCGGAGATGGCCAAGTTGCTCGCCCAGCTCAGACAAAGAATGGCCATCGGATTCGTCGGGGGCTCTGATTTCGTAAAAATCAGCGAACAGCTAACCGTGGGTGACCGGAACGGTTCGTTCCATCCCTCAGCGACTGCCCTCGGGGACTATTGGTACATGCTGACGTGTGCCCTTAGTCCTCGAAGACTTTGACTATGGGTTCGCGGAGAACGGATTGACCGCATTTCGTCTCGGAAAGCCCCTCGCAACGCAATCGTTCATCGGTTTCGTTGGAGAGGAAAAATATAAAAAACTCGTCAACTTCATACTTCGCTACCTGTCTGAAATTGACATTCCGATCAAACGGTCGGTGTCGAGATCTCTGAGCCATCTTTTTCGCTTCATTCGAGCTCTTTTCAGGGGCACGTTCGTCGAATTTCGCAACGGGATGATAAACGTCAGCCCCATTGGTAGGAATGCCACGTATGTATCCCCCGGTCTGACTGGAACTTCGTCTCTGCTTATGTGGTTACTATGAAAAGCAAGCAAGAGCGTAACGAGTTCGAGGAATATGATAGAGTGAGTCTGCTTATTACACCAAAGATACTAGGAGGCTGACATTGTCAAACAGGAGCACAAGGTCCGCGCTGCGTTCATAGACAAGCTTCGCGAGCTGTGTCGTCCCGGAAATCTCGACCTCAACTTGACCTTTTCCATCGGGGGTCAAATCTCCTTTGATATTTTCCCTGGTGGATGGGACAAACGTTATTGTCTGCGATTTGTCGAGAAAGAGGGATTCGAAGAGATTCACTTCTTTGGGGACAAGACTCACATGGTGAGTCGCCTGCACTGGTCGTTGGACTGGGCATTAACCAGTGCTGATAGGGAGGCAATGACCACGAAATCTACATGGATCAGAGGACTGTTGGACACAACGTCCAGTCACCTGCCGATACCATCAGCTTGTGCACCGAGCTGTTCCTTCGCTAGACTCGGACCTTCGTAGTTGTGTAGACAAGGGCTTCTTCAACAAGACTGGAAATAATATAAACTCGCTTCCGCTTGCGTGCCCACCCCTGGTACAGAGTCAGAGTACTCGCACAATTGTGGACGACAGAGCCATAGGGGCCACAATGAAGTGACGGAAGCAAACTTCCGGTGCTTCCGCCGATGTTCAAGTTGTAGAGCAGCTCAGTTAGAACACTGGGACCATGTACTAGTACGCCGCCGAGTATGTACGCAGCGTTCTGCCTGCGCCAACCAAGATTCGAGCCACAGCGTCGGCCCTGTGACTCGTGATAACATTGAGTTACCGGACTAAAATACAGTGTGGGCAGTCGGACTTGAGAGAATGTACATGCGATAGCTAAGAGTATAACGGTACGACTAGTACCGAGAACACGAAACGAACCCTGTTACGCGTTATTGAAGGGGAGAGTGGGAGGTTATCAAGGATCGTTACACCACTACTACCAGCTTAGTCTTTTCGTATCCTCTATGTTAATGGATGTCTTGTGTGCGAGCCGACTGCGTAAGGAAAAAAAGCCCAGACAGATGAACGGTTCGACAAGACTTCACGCGTACATGCAACTATGCCACACTGATCTCTCTATGTTCGCCTTCCCCTCCCATCCTGTCGTACCACAGCTTTCCCTCGGTAGTCGCTGCGATGTATCCAGCTCTAATCACGAAATCGCCAAAGCGCTCGCCCTCGTGACGTTCGAGCGCGTATCGCTTGATCATGGGCCTGAGGATGGCCAAGATCTCGGGTTCGGTCACGGTCTCGCGGTATATCTTGTTGAGCCGTTGACCGTAGTAGCCACCTCCGAGCAGCATCGCGTAGCTGCCTGGTGCCTTGCCCACGAATGCCACTTCTGCAAGGCGTGAATGAGAAAAGGGACGACACGGTGCACTCGCCACATACCAGCAACATAAGGTCTGGCGCAGCCGTTCGGGCAACCGGTCATGCGCATGACGATGGAGTCGTGGCGCAGGCCGTTCTCCTCGCATATTTTTTCCACTTTATCGATGAGCACCGGTAAATACTGGTGACGCAGAACATGCTTAAGATGAGTGCCCAGCGAGACAGCGACGACAACATACCCGCTCTGATTCAGCCATGGCAAGACCTGGACATCAAAACCGTCAAGATGAGGTTGCAAAGTAAAAACGAGAAGAGCTACCGCACGTAGGGAAAGCGACGCAGGCCGATGCAGAGAGCCGCAATCCCGAATAACTGAGGTTGTCGAGCTTGTACTCTGCGAGTAACGCCTTGATCCTCGGCACTTCCTCGGGAGGAATCTCGGAAATAACGAGATGCTGATTGGACGTCAGACGGAATGTCCCCTTGTGAACCTTCGCGATCTCGCGAAGACCCGTCTTGAATTCACGTCCAGGTTCGTCTTGGACGCGTCCATTCTCGATGTAGATCGTGACATGGAACCTGCCGTCTTCGCCAACGGTCCATCCGTAATGATCGACGTTGCTTTCAAAGGAGTAGGGGCGAGCAGGGGCTAGCTCGAAGCCGAGGCGGTTCTCTACTTCTTTCTTAAAGTTGTCAAGGCCCATACGATCGATGGTGTACTTCAAGCGCGCGTTCTGTGTCAGAGGCCAGGAGGTCAGACTTTCGATCCCACGAATACAACGTTGTTACCTTTCGACTGTTGGTCCAAATAAGCAATTGATGCACGCAAAAGGTACATGGTAAATATGGCACTCACTCTACACGGTTCCCATTGTCCCGTTGGGTTAACATCACTTGTTCCGCGACGTGTGATCCTTGCTCGACAGTGCAGAATCCAATGACATCGGCAATGCGAGGGTATGTCTTTTTGTTACCATGAGTCACACCCATGCCACCACCAACTGTGACATTAAAGCCTTCTAATTCACCATCTTCGTCGACGATAGCAATAAAACCAAGGTCATTGGCAAAGATATCAACATCGTTGCAAGGGGGAACGGCAACAGCAATCTTGAACTGGAAGCGACTTAGCTACAGGCAGATCCTAATCACCGAGAAATACAGACCTTTCGAGGGAGATAAAACTCCCCATACAATGGCTCGAAGTCCTTGACAGCTCCGCCAGCCACCATCTTTTTATCGAGCCAGATTTCGTGGTATGCAGAGGTCCTCGGTAGCAAATGGTCACTGACGAGTTTAGAAAACTCATAGACACGATGGTGAAGCATAGAGAGCGAAGGAATAGTAGAGCAGATCACGTTACTGGCAAGATGTGAGCGACGCTTTATTTAATGCACAGGAGCAACCTACCGGTTGACATCGCCACACGCTGCCAAGGTATCCATCAGCACTCGATTAATTTTTTGGATAGAGGGTTTTAAATGACGCTTGATAACGCCGTGGAACTGGAAGGTAGACCTCGTGGTTAACTTCAGTGTACCATTACCATGTTCGTCGGAGATTTGGTCCATTTGCAACCATTGCTCTGGTGTACAAACACCACCTGGCGTGCGAACACGGATCATGAAGCTGTAGGCTGGTTCAACTCCCTGAGTCTGACGCTCGTCACGGATATCACGGTCGTCCTGTTGGTAGATTCCGTGGAACTTGGTAAGCTGGGTGTCCGACGGAGCAAGTGCTCCAGTAGTCGCGTCCTCCAAGCCCTCAGCGATGGTGCCACGCAAGTACTGAGAGGCTGCTTTGATATGCTCGTTCGTGATAGGCTCAGGTTCAGCTTCCGTGATCTGGACACTATCGATACCTAGTGCCTTCCAGACATTCGGCTCCCAAGCCTTGTATCCGGTCTCGGGTCCATCAGCGTCCTGATCATCTCCCAAACCGAGATCAGCAAAGCGCTCGCCACCCAGCTGCTCTAGACGAGCATCGAGGTCCTTGCTGGGCTTGTTGTAATAATGAGCATCTTCAGATCGAGGCCAATAGTGGCTATCGCCGAGGCCGAAGACGGCATACCGCAACTTGGAAAAAGGCCTTTCGTTACGAAGTGCCGCAGCGTTCAAGGATTTGAAAAGTTGGCGTCCATTTTGAGGCGGTTCACCCTGACCAGCTGTGGAGGTTACGAATGCAACATGTTCCTCTTGAGCGAGGCCTTCGATGGTCATTGAATCTAGGGTACCAATGGTGGCCGATGTGCCTCTGGCCTTGGCACGATTGACAAGTTTTTTGGCGTACTTTTCGGCCGTTCCACCGTCTGATGCATATACAACGAGAAGGGGTGGTGCATCGAGTGCAACAAGCAAATCATCATAGGCCTGTTGGGCCATTCGCCTACGAGCCTCCTTGATGCTTTCACCCAAGCTATTCACAAACTCAGACGCAATCTCAGGTTTGGAGCGAACAAGTTGAGAAAGATGATTCTTCCGGTCAAGGAACTGCTTCAGATCATTCTTGACCGCATCAGAGTCGAGGGTGAAGGGTTCTTCGCCTTTAGCCTCCTTGACGGGGTCCCAGCGATACAAGGGCCAGTAACCCGAGTCGACTGCAAGTTTCGTTTCCTTCAACAACTCAAGTGCAGACGAGTTCTCCCCGTCGTAGGGAAGATAGGCGAGGATGACTGATGGACCTTTGTGCCTGTCGGCTTCCATCATGGCTTGCAGGACTTGCGCGTATGAAGAGTACACTGCGACACTAGCAACATAGACATCGCCGTGGTTCATGGCATAGAGACCTACATCTTGTTTGCGACGGTGTGGATCAGTCGCATTTCGGGACGAATAAGGAAGGGAATCAAGAATGAGAATGTTAATGTCGAGGCCAGAAGCTATCACGTGATGTAAACCCGATGAGCCCAGGTCGTAGGCCCACGCATCCGAGCCAACTATCCACCTGGACTTTGAAGGGAGGTACGCTTTTAACGCCAGAATACGGTCAACGAGCACGTTGGACAGCTGGGAAGATTCGAACGCGGAGATCACTTGAGCACCGACTACACGGCTTTTGGAGCCGTCGTCCTTGACTTGCAACCATTGAGCAAGAAGTTTATGTAGCTCGGTGCTGAGTTCCTCAGTCTCCATCAAACTCTGGATGGAGCTGATAAGCTGAGCCCGCTGGTCTAACTGACCTCGGATCCGACCCAGAGCGTACTCAGGACTGGTAGCTATATCGCCTTGCGTAGGAACCAACTCGGGGGAATTTGAGATCTCTAATCGTGGACCGAGTACATGGGACAATATCTTGATGTACGAAGACTCGTGCTTTGGAACTTGAGGAACTGAAGAGAGTGACGAGCAGAGGTCTTCGTCCTGGAGATGCAGTGGGGGCGTGTGAGAAGTGTTGCTCGTGGAATGAAGAAGTTTGCGCAAATTCAGTGGGCTAACTTGTTTGGCATTAGTGAACCAAACGCTCTGGACGGAAACCTGGGTCTTTGATTGGCGTTCCTGCAGTGCGTCGACGATGTCGAGGTAGAGGGGCGTCCATTTCGCGCCAGAGTGGTGGAGCTGTTCGAGTACGAACACGCGAGAAACCGGGAAGGGAATGGCGCGCAGGATTTCGGAACGGGAGAGTGGAGTAAGTAGCCCGACAGAAACAAACAATACCCCGTCGATCTCCGGGACACTAGGGAGATTTCCAAGAACGAAGACAACAGTGTTTGGCTGCCCGTCGCCCAAAATCGTCAAAGGAAGACACGGACGATGAGTTCGAGCGGACGTGGACAGGGCAGCAGATTCATAAAGCTGATAGAGAACTGAAAAAGGCTCTCGTGTTTCGCTTCCTTCTTTCAGATTCAACCTACTCTGCGGGAGAGAAGCGATCTTTTCTGAAAGCAAGAAAGGCTGTACATCCTCTTCTGCAATATCCTCGGTGGAACCATTCGCAAGATCATAAAAGACGTGCACCACTGCCTTTTTCTCTGCGCGGGCAAGCCGAGAAGCGAGGAGGGCGTTATCATGAGCCTCTTGGGGCGTGTAGGAAACTATAAAGTATGAGAAAGCGGATCGGAGTAAGAGAACATCCGATAAGTTATCCTTGACTGCGATATGAAGCACAAGTGGCAGAGAGGAGAGCTGTGCAGCAAGAAGGACCAGACGGAGAGTCGATTGGGATGTGACGAAGGAAGTGAAGGAAGCTAGCGATGCGCCGGACCATAGTCGGAGTAGGGTCACGCCGGGATCACTGCCGCTAGGGACGGAATGAACGCTCGGCCGACGAGAGGACGTGCCCGCAAGAGCCTTGTAGCACTCGGCAAACGGAGATGAGACAGGGCCAGAGGGCTGAGTGTGGAGTACGACGTCAGAGGCGAGAAAGGCTACCCGGGAGACTGTCGCGATTGCAGTCATGGCTAGCGGGGACGGTGAGGCCGATGCGGGGAACGAGGAGCATGGACATACCTCGGAGTGGGAAGGGGAGGACTGGCAGCCGGGTGGACCGGGTAGCATGTCGGTTTTAATTGAGATTGCTCCTGAGCACACCATTTCGCCGTCATCTGTTTGATGGGAAAACCAAGTCGGTCGCCAATACTACTATATACGCAGCAACCGCAACATGTCAAAGGTAGCTACAAACGAGTCTACGACCGAACGTCGCCGAAACCAACCAGGGCATCTCTAGCTACCTTGTCAAGCTTTCAGTTCCTGTAGATAGTAATGTGCCCTGCCAAGCATCCAAATCGTAAAGGAGAATTTGAAGTTGGGATACGACATATCTCAGTACATAACAAGTTTCGCCATCCACTTTTCTTACTGGAAGCTGTCGCGACATGACCAGCTTGACTGCCTTCTCGATAGGTTCCGCGTGCGGGTATCTGGCGTACATGAGAGCCATGGCTGCCCAACATGTTTGCACAACCTGAGTGTTTTCATGTTCAATCCAGCGACGGAGTTCGCAAGTCTACATGTCGAGCGCGCGACGGGCGAACACTTATGAATCAGCATGTCGAATACGAGCGCAAAACGCACCTTATAACTTTCTCCCCAACCCCCGTCTCCGCGTTGTTTGGAAAGTAGAAAATCGCACGCACGTCGGACAGCGGCACTGTTCTCGTAGTACTCACCGCCGAGAGCTAAACTTTCCAGAGCAAATTGGGTCGCGTAAGTGAAACAGATCCCCCATGATCCGACCCATCCACCCTCCGGTTGCTGTACTTCGTGAAGCCATTTGATGGCCACTGTAATGGTTCGTCTGGCAATGTCAATTAAAATTTTACTTCATGGGTGAAATCAGTCATTCTCACCCAATATCCGCAGCTCGGTAGCTCGGGTAGTGTTTCCTGAAAATTGATAGGGACGTAATAACTGAAGTCGTACACTCAGGGTAGCAGTATTCGACCATGATATCCCCTATAAAAAAATGAAGACCAGTCTGAAGACGCGGTAGTGGTCGGCACACGTACCAAAGACCTCTGCAGTATTGAGCCACTCCATCCACTTGGGCCCCCTGACGAGTTCGTAGCTTGCAAAACCGCCATCCTCGTTCTGCATCGAGAGCAACGTGTCCACTGCATCAAAAAGCCGATCATCTGAGATGACCTTCTCCGTTCCTCTAAGAGTTGCGATGAGCACGCAGAGTAATATCTGACCGCCAAGAGTACCCACTCAACCCGGGTTTGGAGGTACAAGACCGCTTTGAGACCCTCCCCAGTGCAGTCACTAACAGTATAGCCCTGTTCCTTGGTGCTGAACGGCCATGCTCCCTTGGTTCTGTGACGATAAGCCGTCTTGTAGTGCTTCGGGTTCTCTCGGATTTGGCAGACATCCAACCACTCCAGGGCAATTCTTAAGCTCTCCTTGTTTTCCGGCTCTTTTGCAAGGCCCGTCTCGACAAGCGCTTGGGTGATGAACCCAATATCCCAAAGTTGACTACCGTTTGTCCCACACATCATCATACCCTCCGCACCAAGCCACATGAAATCGGCGCGCTTGACAGCGTGCTGACGATATACCTCTGTATCGGGGCCTTCAACGACGAAACGACACAACAAGTTTACCATCTTGGAGACAGGTCCAATGGTCTGGTATTCAGTATTTTCGTCTTCATAAACGATGAGCGTGTAGGTGCGCTCCAGTGCATTTTTTCGGAGAGCAGGGATGGCACAACTCTCATAGAACGATAGCATGGCATTCAACGCATCAAGAAGCGGAGTGTGAGGTGAGTAAAGATCGACGGCCGCGACACTGTTACGTTGTGCTGGCCAATATATGCGGTGGTAATCAGTTGTGTATAGCTCCTGCAACGAAAATATTGAGTAAGAATTAGAGCGATGTCCGTGGATACATACTTGACGAAGGGAACGGATCAAGTCGTTCTCTTCCATCTTGAAGCGAATACCGTAGAGATAGCTCATGGGTATGAAGACGTTGCGCGTATGAATCCACCATTTATGGGGATGGAATGGAACCCACTCGGGGAGCAACCTAGAAACGTTCAATGTAGGGTCTCGGAAGAATGTGAGGTATACCCACCAAAGTTCTGGAGGGATGGGATTCATTCCTTCCCAGTCATAGACATTGAGGATGGCCAACCAAAACTTTCCCCAGGCGGGAGCACCCGTTGCACCCCCTGGATCAATGCAGTCGATACTAAATGCTGGCCCATCGAACGAAAAACTTACCTAACCGGTGAAGGGTGGCCCTTGCTTTGACAGCAACCGGATGTTCGGCACTCATGCCAAGGATCCGCAAAGCTGCATAGTTGAGTGCAGTTCCGAACACGGTGGAGTGTCCTTCGATGTGGCTAGGTGTTGGGGTTACACGGCGCTCACCTGAGATTGGATAGTATACTCACAGACCCCAACCCCCGTCTTCAGGGTGCGCCCGATTAATGAGATAACGGATCATCTCGAGGCGTTCCTCCTCTTTGAAACCCAAGCCAGCAGCATACGACCCAATGACAAGGCCAGGGTACAGGAACATTGGCCCGCCGTACTCGCCAGCCCAGTGGCCGTCGTGCGACTGGAGGTGCTTGTAAAAAGTATAACCATTCCGGGCAGCTTCAAGGGGCGTGGTCGCTCTCGGAAGGTCAGGCAGGTTCTGTCATGGTTACTTGTGGCCCGTTACATATCATGCACGGACGCATACTTACAAGACGCTGGCCTGTCCAGTACTTGTCTACGTGATTCTGAGGCCAATTTTTGCAGTCTTCGTCCGTTTTCAGGTAGTGCCAAGTGTGACGACCGCCGTCGTTGACAAGCAGCCTCCACCGAGAGTAGTCAGTGAAGGGTTCTTCTCCAGACTCTGGAATGTCAAGAGGATAGTATATTTTCGCGAGTTGGGCGGCAGACATGGTCGTTCTAGAGAAGGGTGCAGAAGCGAAGACGCGGGCCGCCCGGGAGTCCCAGCCGCGGCACTTGTGTCATTCTGCCAACCATGAGCAGCTTCCGAGACTCGTCAATACTCATCATAGAAACTGGCAGAACGGTCATCAGGGCTGGCCTCGGGATTCATGAACTTTTGAAAACTCCAACAGTGGTTTGTATTTCTTGCAGACGTTGTCGTTCAAAACCGACACTAACAACACTAGGAAATACCTGCACGCGTCGGCTTGAGACAACCAGCGGGGGAACCCTCATCCAACTTCACTACAAACGAACAGCTGAGTGGAACAGGAGAGGGTAGTGACTACTGGCGTTCGCTAGTATTAAGGGCTCGTCTCTCCTCGCTCCCCTTCCACGCGGGTACCACCGCAAAGGTGAACGACTATCTTGTCGGCACCCAACTTGACGAAGCACTCGAAGCAGGCCATGATATGATTGTATCATGGCCGTTTGCAGATGGCGATGTCCGCGATTGGACTCAAGCTGAAGCCATTTGGTGTGTATATTGATACACATGTCTCTGTGCATTCTCACCACCAAATCGTGTAGGAAACACGTCATATTTAACAGATTTCAGATAAAACGCACTCAAAATGAGTCGCCAGTGATGCTTTCCATCGCACCAGGGCTCTCTCGTGCATCTCAAGAGCGAATATGTCAAATTTTCTTCGAGCGTTTCAACGTAGCCAGCTTCGCGATCGTCGAGCGCCCCATGACACAGATATACGCAACTGGACAGCTGAGTGGCGTCGTCGTCGATATTGGATATGAGAAAACAGATGTATCACCTATATATGACGGGTTTATCGTGCACTCTGCACGGTCCTCGACTTTCTTGGGAATAAGCGACTGCGAAAAGTTCCTTGCGCATCTTCTACGCTCGAACCAATCAGCCATGACCGCCGCATCTCCCCCCGATTCACCTAGGGATCCCGAGGCTATTCAGGAGTTTCTCCTCGATCTCGTCAAATACATCTGGTCCGAAGGCTACATCCGCGTTCCTTCGGATGGTCAAATTGCAGAAATGTTAGTTGACGAGGGCGTCACAGATATCGCTGCGGTCCTAGTTGCGGGGAAGGAAAAGGCTGTAATCGAGGCTGGGACGAAGAAGAAAGCAACTGCGAAGGCATCTGCTGCAGAACAAGCACGTGCAAGAGAAATTGAGGCTCTCGACCTCGTCACGCTGCAGTTCCGGGACCATTCGATAACGTTGGGAAAGGAACGTCATCGGTTCTGCGATCCGCTTTTCAGTCCATCGCTTCTTCACTCGTTGCCTCAAAAAAGCGACTCAGCACCCGAGAACGCTCCGCTCTCGTTACAGGATACAATTGGATTTTCAGTCGGTCAAGTTGACGTTGATCAGCGACAGTACATCTGGCAAGGCCTTTTTGTTACGGGAGACCTAGCGAGCCGTGTCAAGGGTAAGTTCTTTGCTTTCTACCTTCGCTTATTCTGAGTGCTCTAAAATAGGTATTGGTGTTGCGCTCCAGTCGCGTTTGTCGTCATTTATTCTTGCTAATACGGATCAGCATAACGAGGTGCAAGCACGGTCGATCCGTGTCGTGGGCGTGCCGGAGTATTTTGCCGAGTATCGAGAAAAGGGAGACGGTTTCGCAGCATTCTTGGGCACCAGCATCGTTGCAAAGGTCACTGCGAGACTTCGACTTTCCGCGTTCTACTGATGATCATCGAACCAGATATCCTTCAACGATCAAGGAAAGAATTATGTATCAAAATCGGATTACGATGAGAAGGGCCCGCGCGCTATCATAGAAATGTCACCTGCATTGCTGTAAAAGTGGTTACATCATTATAGCAATTTGCATAGTCTACTAGGGCTGTTCAATACGAGGTTCGGCTTTACCCGCTCGGCGCTCGATGTTCCCGTCGCTTGTTGGTCGCTTATCGAGTTAGCCGCCATACTAACGGAGTTTAAATTTTGTGCAAAAACTGTGCAGTTGCTAGTCCGAGTATGAAACTCTATTCTGCTCCCCATTACCAAGTCATATCAAGACATCACCGAGTCGCACTACCCAATGGCTCCCACCAAGAAATCCAAAGCTGCCAAATCGACAGAGTCCATTGCGTCTCGTCTCTCTCTTGTCGTGAAGTCAGGCAAATACACCCTGGGGTACAAATCCGCGTTGAAGCAGATGCGCAGCGGCAAGGGTGAGTGTCCTAGTCGACAAACTCACGGGGACTGGAGCGTGAGGCTGAGAAGGTCCCTTGTACTGACGATCGTTTCCCCTTCATCTTCCGACGCCACTTTTGTAGCCAAGCTCGTCTTGATCGCCGGAAACTGCCCGCCCCTGCGCAAGTCGGAAATCGAGTACTACGCCATGTTATCGAAGACCACAGTGCACCATTTCGCCGGGACCAACGTCGCCCTTGGAACTGCTGCTGGAAAACTGTTCCGTGTGGGGTACGTCGACCGTTTAGCCCGTCATAGATATCGGTTTGATTAGTGACTAGTGTGATGACTGTTACGGATCCGGGTGACTCGGACCTGCTTACATTTGCCGAGGGTAATGCCGCGTAAAAAGATGCAAAGTATGCACCTCCGGGAGCCCCCTTACAGCACTTCATATGAGCATTGTGTTGCAGGACTATCTACGTACACTGATCGCGGTGGTCCTATTAACATGAATGGACGTACACTTCACCGCATCAATAATGTCTATCACAAAATGTGCCGCTGGATTGCGGAACTGGCTACTATGAGTACTGCAGTGGTATAAAGCCGATGGGGTAATGTACGATATTCGCGACAGGCCCACACTAGGACCTGAGCGTACGGGTCCCTGAGCGAGGTATATCTACGAAACGCGTAGGGTCAAAAAACGGCAGAGTCAAAAAAAAGCGCCAAATGCTCAAGTCCTGTTATTCCCCCCCTTCTTTGTGCGCCGCAAGTGCTCCACTTTCGACCAGCTTAGTGACCATGCGTTCAAACGCGGAATATAGAGTAGTTTGCTCGGGCTCGTGGAATCGCACAGGGTAGATCGCTGGTTGAGGACGGGATAGGTGTGGTTGCCTGGCTAGCGGAAGGCCTCCCCGTACTTCGATGTCTACGGCTGGGGGTCTAACGATATTCTCTGGCTCGAGGGAAGGGAGATCATTGAACGCAATAGGATTTCCTCCGCTCTCTTCATCCTGCACGTTCAACCGACTCCATTTGCGCGAAAGGCTTTGCGAGCTGCTTGCTTGACTGTGTCCCTGACGGATGGGCGGCATCGAGACGGAAGGCAAGAAAAATTCCGTCCGAGTCTCGTTGCGGGGGAGTGAGGCAGGTCGCCGGAGATGACGCGGAGGAGCAAGAAGCGCAAGGGGCGCGAACGCATCAACAGAGACACTTTTATCCAGGAGTTCGCGATGCGCGTGTTCGAAGTGACTTGAAAGCTGCTGAACACGAACAAATTCCTCTTTGCAATCTCGAGAGACATGAGCAAGTGATAGACGAACATAGTGACTTCCACGTACTACGCGCCGGACATTGTAATGTCACTCTCGATAAGTGACTCAGCTCAATGTGAGTTTTCAATGCTGCTGACGAGTTATGAAGTCGGCCAGAGCAGCGGGAATAGCAGCAATGATACACTCCATCCTGCAACATAAAATGTGTCAGAGGCAAATGCAGGCAAGGAAATGCTCACCTGGGGCACAGCACGAGAGCCATGTCGAAGAAGATGCTGTACACCAAATGTGCAAGTTAGTACTAATCATTGGAATCTGGACCCTTCCTCCAACACCTAGCCTACAAGTGAAGGGAAAGGCTACAGGGTTCCAGATAGCTCTTGAGGACAGCGAAAAGTCTGGTGGCAGCAACCCAGTAAACAACAAATGGTAAAGTTAGTTACCTTTGCTAATGTATCCCAGCTATTAAGTGTGATGGGGCATTCTTCCCACTCACACTGCATTGCCTGGATGACATGGTGTGCAAGGTTGATGATGTCTTCACTTGACAAGCTAAACTTTGTCATATCAAATCTAGATGATGATGTCCAGAGGAGAGGTTATGTTTAGAAAAACATCAAATTACCAAAAAGAGGAGTTAGCATCAATACAAGTACAAATACAAAGCGATTACATAACATGTGTGATCTTAGAATGTGAACAAGCTTGTTGTCTTCTAGTCTTCTCAGCAATGGATATGTCTGACTTCAAAAAACTGGTAGATAAGATTATTTGTGCAATATGTGTACAATACTTCTGGCATATGAATACCACTCCTTGAAGCAGCCTGAGTTAGAATGGTAACATAGCATTTTGGACTCTAGTCTGAGTGCTTTGAATAGGACTCATGATGTCCTTGTTGCTGTTGTGACCTTGTAAGCAAGGTAATCTTGTGCATTTATATGGGAGATATTATGATGGCCATTTGGTTCTGGTATTTTGTCATTGGAAATAAATGACATGATGTTACAGAGCTAGGGTTATATGTGTATAGCCATGGGCTAATCACGCCTTGGAAGCTCTCGCCTCCTTGAGCGTCTCTGCCAGCGCCTTTGAGATCTTGTTGATATCACCTCGCTCCGGGTCGACGACACTGATACCCATGTGTCTATTTAGCAATCCTCAGTACAACTGAAAGGGAGGACTGCATACGCAGATCAGCAGACGTACCCGACACGGAAATACTTTGCTGTTCGAGGAAATGGTATCAGAGGTGACAAGAAATAGCAGCGTCACTATCATTCTCGACTGACCTTTGATGGCTGAGTGGATACCACCAGCAACCACGACGTCCTTTTTCAAGAGGCCAGGCACGATGTCGCTCGCGACAATTCCATCGGGGAAGTAGAGCTATGTCATGAAGGTAAAAAATAACTGAAGGCAGACGTGACGGAGGAACCAACTCACAGCGGTCATGCCGTTCGCTGAAACCTCTTCGTTCAGAGGGACATTCTTAAACCCAAGCTCCTCTGCGAATTTCCTGAAGCGTCTGCTCGTCTCTTTGTGTGCTTTGAAGCGGTCTTCAAGGGATAGAGGACCTCGAGTGATCTGAGTGAGAGATGCGTGGTAGGCGTATATAAGGTTGACAGGAGGGGTAGCAAAATAGGCAGCGGTGTTGCATTCGTATGCCTTCATGATAGGGAGCCACCTGAAATCAGGGTCGAAGAAGTGAGACGAAGGAAGGAGAGGAGACACTTACTTGTGCCAGTTAGCATAGTACGCCCTCACGGGTGTCGATCTGTTCTCGAATACCTAGGCGGGGCCACGTTAGAAGCGAGTAGAGAGAAATAAAGAGTCCAGGTACTTTGAGAGCTCTCAGGCTAATAACTACTATGCTAAGACCAGGCGGAGTGCTCAGACCCTTTTGGCTGGCTGTTAGCACGGCGTCGATACCCCAAGCATCCATCTGAATCTCTTCGCTACCAACGGAACATACGGCGTCGACAACGACCTGCAAGTGACAGATTTAGTCGGTCCCGAGCAATAGATATGACGCACCAATGTCTCTGGCGACACTCTGTGGACGAGCTCCGCGACAGCCTTGACATCCGAGAGGACAGCTATCACGTATATCAGTCGAACGAGGACGTAGGAGCCGGAGGACAACCTGCCTGTCGATGTGTCGACGTGCGTGATGGTGATGAGCTTGTACTTTTTCTGCCTAAGAGCGGCCTCGACGTCGGACAGCTTCACGGTCCCACCGACCTCGGACTTGAGTTGGTCGACCTTGGCGCCGTACGCTTGCAAGCTGACGATAGCGAAGTTATCGTTTGGGCGTGAGGGCTGAACGTGGCGAGACGAACCAGTCGACGAATCCCTCAGCAAAGTAACCGCAGTTCAAGACCAGGACGTTCTCGTCTGGTTCAACGAGGTTGGCCGACACCTGCGGGCATGATCAGACCAACGACGGGAAAGAAGACAAAATGCGCACCTGATCCCATCCCAGAGTGCCCGAGCCCGAGATCAGGAATGGCTGTGCGTCCTTTGAATAGAGGACTTCCCTAGATCACGTCCTCATGAAGCAGGACAAACACAGAACAAGAAAGATGGCGCACCTGGTCATGCGGAGGCAGTCTCCAAACACGGCCGCGAAATCGAGGGACATGTGCGACATGGAGGGGTGGGCATTTGCAAGGAGGACCTAGACGCCGAGGTGAGGAGAAGAGACGACTCGGAGGCGGCGAGTGAACCGACCTCATCTGTGACCTCGATGGGGCCGGGGATGCTGGGGAGTGCGTGAGGAAGTGATGTGGAACATAAGGGGTGACTTACAGCAACAACCTTTGTGAGTGAGCGAGGACGGTCAGTCGGACTTAAGCTGGGGAGACATACTTGTGTGGGTCCTGGGAGGGTGCGGCGTAAGTGCGGGAGAGAAAGAGACAGACGGGGAGGGATACCTGGACGAACTTATGAGACATGTTTCTGAGGTGGAGGTGGACAGAACCAAGACGGGCAAGGGCAGAGGAGGACTTGAAGAGGGCGGACATGTATGATATGGATCGGTCGATCGGACTGATTGCATTAGGCTGCTACTATGATACAGCGGAAGAGGCGCCCCGCACGGAATCACCGTCCAGCAATGATCCGTGTGCCCTCCCCATCAACAACCCCATTCGTCTGCCCAACTCCTGCCAGCCCCGACACCGTTTTCTGCAGGTCCGTCCACTCTGACTCCCTCGGGAGTGCCATGTCCCCAATATCATACACGTACAGCTTCCCGTCGCTCCCACCGAGCGCGGCCCGTCGTCCGTCTTTCCGATCCCACTCAACTTTGTTGATCGCCCGCCCCGATCCCACGTTCGTAGTCACGACAGGCACCTGTCATCCACTCAGCTCCGGACGGCACCCCACCCAGACCGCGACGCACCTCCGTATCCGTATTCAGATTCCACAGATCAAACTTACCTGATCCGTCCACCGTCCCAAACAACGCCGGATGTGTCGGGTGCCATTTGACATCGTAAACATAGTCATCCGCCTCGTCGAACGAATAGATCGGTGCAATCGCCTGCACCGCCGTCGACGGCTTCGCGAGGCTCTTGGCACGCCAGAGTTTCACCGTCCAGTCCACGCTAGTAGTCAGGAATAGATCAGAAAAATCAACCGGCCCCACCAGCGGGTGGAAATGGAGACCCATGACTGGCCCAGCATGGCCCTTGTAAATGTCATAAGGGTTCAACCCTGCTTTCGCACCCGCGCGATCATATCGGTTCGCCTGATAAACATTCCCCTCTTCAGTTCCCACCCAGAACGTTGTCGTTTCGTTGTCGGGAAAGTCCAGCGCAGTG
Source organism: Strobilomyces echinocephalus (assembly GCA_038090115.1). NCBI lineage: Eukaryota > Fungi > Basidiomycota > Agaricomycetes > Boletales > Boletaceae > Strobilomyces > Strobilomyces echinocephalus. The sequence goes on along the minus strand of JBBPMC010000021.1, from coordinate 29,322 downwards.
ATAGCCACCTCTCCTGTCTTGGTGTGTCCCGCATGGATCAGCTCCAGCGTTTCCTGTATAACAAATATCTCTCATCCGCATCCACCCCGCAAATCCAACTTGAAATGCTAGTACCTGGGGCTGCGCAAGCATGTCAACAAGCCATGAACAGACGGTTCCGTCCGTACTACTCGTGATAAGATTGTGTGCGTTTTGTGTGCCAACCATCTGCATCGCATACACGGGGTGTGTGTGCCCAGCCGCCGACAATGGCGTCTTCAACACTGGCAAGTGTTTCGATCGCGTGTCCCACAGTAATATTTGCCCTGAATACGTGCCACCGAACACAAGATTCGAATGGAACGGTGAAAACCTAACAGACAAGACGTCTGACTGTCATTCACGGGTGAGTGTGACAGTCAAACGAATAAATGATAAGCCAACCTGCGAATGAAACACGAATTCTGGTCTCTCTAATAAGTGCAGGTTCCATACGGCAACAATACCATCAGGCTCGTTCAGAGCCACTGGGTTCTTGTTGTACGATGCTACACTGAGCTCTGGATACTGGAATAGTGTCAGATAATAGCTTTTAAGTGCAAAACCCTGACCTTGGGTGACCAGTCGATATCAGTTATGGAACGGTTTTTCCCGTAGCGTTCGTCGTAGAATGCGCAAACGCGTTTGACTCGCTTGCCTTCCGAATCGTCGCTGCAGATGAGAGTTATTACCCTTTGAGGAACTGGCAATATGCATACTCACCCGTTCGCCTCAGTGCCAACTGTGTAGTCACGTATGTAATCATATCCGTCATTCAATGCTCGCTGAACAATCTTTGAAGACTGCTCGACGAAGTCAAGGAATTCCGGTGCAGTCAGGATACTTGCTCGTTCCTCTTCGGTCAGATCTGGCGTAGCGCGTGAGCAGGATCGGGTAACCCGAAGGTTTTCGCACAACCTCGGATCTCCTGCTCGATCTCTTTCTCGAGCTGAACGCTCTCTTCCTCTAGCTCTTTCTCGCGAGCGATGCGATCCGCTTCTAGTTCACGCTCGCGTTCGCGTAGTATTTGTTGTCGGATCTCTTCCTCGGAGATGGAAGGCGTCTCAGACTCCACGGCCGTCGTTTGAACTTCCTTGTTGTAGATCACCCGTTCCTATACGCCCAATCTCGTGAGTTCGCCAACGCGCGGTCAAGGCGAGTGACGTACGCGCTGCGGCAGCTCGAACAGCTCCTGTTCCACGTCGATGAGGTCTATGGACCGGGGGGTCAAAGTCCTAGCCCGCCGTCAGACCTCGTGGGTGGGAGCGAAGAGCAGCGACGCACCTCTCTAAGATGTGGTCTGTCGCAGACGTGACCATGGTCGTTCCCATGTTGAGCCTGTCCGAACCAACGTCGCTTTGTCGACTGACACGCCCCGAAGGCGATAGAGCCGAGCTCGAATGGAGCAGCGCAGATTGACGAGGCGGCGTGCCGGGCAGAGAAGATGAGGGTGTGACATCTCCGGTACTGTCGAAACCTCCTCTGTTCGCTCCGACGAGTGCATTGACGAGGTCATCGACATCGCGACGCGCGACGGAGGATGAGCCAGTGGCCTATGAGTACGTTGAGGGTGAGGTGCCGCCAGAGAAGGGAGGAGGATGATACCTCGGACTGACGTCGTTCGGTCTCTACACGCTGCCTGTCCGCTCTGGCCTTTCGGAGCTCTGCGAGTTTGGCGCGCTTGGCCTCGATCTCTGCTCTCCGCTTGTCGGACATGCTTCAGATGGTGGTATCCGTATACGCGACCGTGGAAAACTTGGACTCTTCGCTACGGTACAACGCATGCTGAGTCGTACATACACCGTATCCATCATCACCATCAGATCTCAGTCAGACGTAGAGGGTCGTGTTAACCTGCTTGTCAACCTTCTTCCACATATGAAATCTCCGACGACAAAGGCCCACACCGCAACCGAGGAGGTACTCAAGTAGAAACTATGATTTTACAGACTCTTCCACGGCAGACCGCTGACAGCAATTGCTCGTGCCTCGTATCGGTGAGCACCTCGAGGTCCGGCAGCTTGTTTCACCGTACGAGCAAAAGGACCCTTTCTTTCAATGTCGGGATTACGAGAGAAGGTAGATGATCAAGTCCATCGTGTCAATTGAAGCGGAGAGTCCGAGTCAGTTGAGGCTACCCCGGGCCAAGCTAATTGAATGAGTTCATTTTCAACGAAACCACATTTTTGATCTGCGTATTCAAGTCCTTCAACGGGCGAGACTGTCTTCCTCAGAAGCTCTAGCACGCCAACAGACTGCATATTGCGTCAAAGGGCATCGACTGCCGGTACCGGTTTAGGGAAGACACTGCAAGTTCTTCCAAGGGGGCACCCCGACTGCAGGATAATTAAGTTACTGTATACTTTTCTGTCAAACAGTCGGCGGTAGTCGGGACTTACTTCGGAAGTGATGGCTTTTGGGACCTGGTGTTTGTCTGGTGGGGATTACCGAGGCCTCGCAGGAGCTGGGGATAGTGCTCTCGAAAAGTAGAAGAGTCCGGATCATTGAGTATCATGTGAAGACCTATTGAAATTTGAATGGTTCGACGAAGAAAGGAAGCTCGAGTCACGTACACAACGCCAACTGATCGTGCTCAGCGACCATGTCGACGATCCAGCCATCTAGTCGGTCCAAGTCCAAATCGTCCCAAAAATCCTCCGCACGGCGAACGGAGAACAACCGCATCTACGCCCACCCGCTCCCCGTCATCTTCGCCGAGGCAGCCGAGCCCTCTTTCCTCCGCAAAACCTTGCACTTTTTCGGCGTCGCCGCGTCCTCTGACGTCCTCAATCCCCACTGCCATGGCGTCCTGGACGCCGCGACACGTTCGGTATGGGTGCTCGACACAAAGGACGCGACCGTGCTCTGGCAGCGCGGGTTTTTCGGCAAAGGCGATCTCTCCAGGAGCGAACCCAGCTGGCTCGCCCGGCAGATCCACGCGCGTCAGCTCGCTCGGAAAGGTGCGCCCTTCGTCATCTGAAGGCGCAAGCTTTCTGCGTGGGGCTCATGATTCGACTAAGGTCTGATGACGTCCGAGGAGGTCACGGCGATGCGAAGGGCGGAACGAAAGCAGTTTAAGCTCGATCGCGCAAAGGCGATGGCCACCGCTGCCGCACAGGCGGAAGAGGCGTTCCAACAGGGACGAATCGTGTCCACGATCTATGCCCCGGACGGAACGCGCATGATCCCCTCAGCCGCGACCTGGAAGCACAAGGACGATATACAACTAGTCGAGAACTTCTCGCATGTCGACAAGAACGACGATGGCGAGGAGGAGGAGGAGGAAGAGGAGGAAGGGCCGATAGAGAATGTGGAGCACCTCCAGCTCACCCTCCCAGAGGCGTTCTTTCTTCTGTGGAACCTCGACTGTCTCGCGATCGCGAACCCCGATGACGTGAGCCGTGTTGCATTCGCACCGTGTGGGCCCTTCTCACTTCTCTTCTCCCGCTGGTCGATCAGGGTGATGCCCTGACCCTTGTGCAGATATGGAATGCGTTCCAGAACGTGTACTCGCCGTCCCCCGCTCACGCGCCGACCCTTGATCCACCTCGAGACCGCCGATTTGACAACCCGTTCTTGGTGAATTACGTCGCGTACCACCATTACAGATCCCTTGGCTGGGTCGTCAAAAGCGGCATCAAATTCTGCGTTGATTATCTACTTTACAAGCGTGGACCCGTCTTTGCGCATGCCGAGTGAGTGTCGCTAGTTGCGGGTAGGTGAGGAATGTTAAACACGGGGTCCTAGGTTCGCCATCGTGGTGTGTCCGGTGTACGAAGACCCCACGGATCAAGATGGGTCGCCGTTCGAGTTGAATAACGCGTCCCCTTTCTCATGGTCTTGGCTCAGCACTATTAATAGGGTGAATTCGCAAGTTCAAAAGGTTGATTTGCTCTGCTCGCTGTGGCTGAAAGCTAACGCACGGTTGCTGCACCTTGCGTAGACCCTTGTCTTGTCATACGTGACCATCCCTGCACGATCCAGGGTATCAGAACACGTTCTGTCGTCCCCGGCCTGTTTCACACATTACACAGTACGGGAAGTTATACTGCGACGGTTCATACCTGCGCGGATGCGAGATTAACATTCCCTGACAGCAATGACGAGCCAAGTGGGAAGTAAGCGCTCATTCGCGTTTCTCCGACGGCAATATCATCTATTCGCTGAAAGGAGGGACATCCTCAGTAGAGGTCATTACAATAAAATCCTTTCCCTCGACTCCTTTCTCCGACCAACTTCACGTCCGGCGTACCTAAGTAGCTGCACATGGCTGTGACCTGTGCAAACCGAAACAGGGCAGGAATTGATCGTCTCTTGAAGAGGCCTTGCAGAACCTGTGGCGTTCGCATGTAGCGGTTAAACGTCTAGCTTCGAAAAGACGTGGGAGCTTGAGGCCTGTCTCTAGGATGTATCAAAAGCACCCGTGCAAGCAGTTGGATGATATCCAGATGCAATCCAAATGGTACAATGAGTGTTGCAACATGCGGGCAAGCCATGGGCAGGGATACAGGTTGAAGCGAGGGGCCAGAGGGGTTAGATATCAGGGGATCAAGAAAAACAGAGCAGAGCAAGACCGAGGTGAGAGAAACGACAGGTAGATGGTGAGACCAAGGGCGTGAAGATGTGGCGGGGAGAATGCACACAAGCCCGTGGGTCTTGACTCCACAGAGCTGAGGCTGATTACGTGAACAGGATTGTTAGCCAAATTTTCCGAACCAGTCGGTCTTATACAGCGCCCCTGATCGCGACTTTGCGGTACTTCTCTTCGTAAGCTTGCGTGATCAATGGTAACGCAGCTTTGCAGTCCAAAACCTTTTCGTGTGGGGGGCTGTTTGGATTCGTGAACACCGCCGCTTGATGGGTATACAAGAATGTTTGGGTGTCCGACAGCGATTCGAATGCAAGCTCGTTGTGAATGAAAGCCAAGGTCAACGTTCGGTATCTATCAGTGAAATTTCTGGTTGAGATAACGGACCAAAGAGCCTGGAGGTAGAACGCATACGCTTTGGTCATGATCATCAAAGCTTTCGCCCTCTCTCGGCCAATGAAATGATCCATGATGTACGCGCCCATGTTTGGGGCATTCAGGTACGCCTCAAATAGCGCGTGATAATTCCCCATCGACAACGCCCGCTGCACATGCAAAGCATGCCGAACGTCCTTATCCATTTTCTGTCTGGGTGTTAGTTGACCTACGTATAAGTTTAATTCTAAGCAATGTGCGAGCAAAGCGAGAAATCAACGAAACAAGAACCAATAAAAGCAAGTAAGACACACCACTCTTGTTTCTGCCATGTAGGAGCATGAGTATGCGGTATGCCGTGAATTCTTCGACCTTTCCTGGTATGCCGAGCTCGTAGAGTGACTTCAACGCTGCCTGGCATTGATTGTATTCTACCATATCAGACTACAAAGACGATACAGTAATACAGTGAACTTTCCAAACATTAGGCAGAAGGCCACGTACCTTTTCGAGTGCCATCCGTGCATGGTTCTCATAAGCTTCGACAGTGAACTCGTTTTTGATTCGTTGCACCTGGCGTAAGGAGGAAGAAAAAAGGTCAAAGCAAGGTTAGGCATGGGCAAGATCAACCTACCGTCAGATCCTGGCGCAGGCTCTTGAACTGGTTACATATCCAGTCGTACGGAACCTTTTGCCGCCAACGATTTTTCAATTCCACAAGCGTCTGTTGCAGTACCGGATAAGGGCGGATCATTTCCGGTTTAGGTTCCTAAATAGAAGCTTCAACATCTGCAGGCTAGACACGGGCCGTATGTACCGATGTAAGCCGGAGGTAATCTTTGAACAGCTCCATGTTTGTCCCAACAATGGTATGACGGTCCCAGTTGGGTACGTTCTATAAAAATCTGTCGGCCAGCGACAGAAAACGAAGAAATCGGACTGACCGGATCCGCCTCGGGGTCATCGAGGTTAGGTCCAAACGCAGACGGGGAATCAGCTCTCCATATACGATTAAGAAGATGAACACCCGGCGAATTGGCTTTCGGAGCACTCTGACCGCCATTGATGCGAAGATTCTTTTGTCGTTCTATTTCATGTTCGCGCTGAAAACGCTCAGCACGTCGGTTAAGTGCCGCTTGATCACCCAGATCGAGAGGTGTAGTCGCGTTTTTTTGCGAAGCTGATTTCTTCGCTTTCTTGCTGGTCATCTGTGATTCATTTCTGATCATATTCTGTCAACCATATAAATTGGTACGGAGGCCTGGATTCACATCTTACGCTTCAGCGCAGGTGGGGGCTTTGATATTAAGCTGCGTGTATGTGCAGAAACGGGGGTCAACGGGGGACTTGGAGAGAAACATAGAGAACACCTTTGGAGTTGTACACCGGCCCAATCCGTAGTCCACAGGGTCTTGGCGGTGAAAGCGTCAGCAATTACCTGTCTTAACTCTGCCTGAGCTTCAGCTCTGTTGGCGTCGGTCATTTGTCCCAGGCACTTTGCGACCCACTCTCTGCAAGGCGACAGATGCACAGCACGACCAGCGCTACATGAACGGTGCTCACTTTAGCTGGGGCGGCCACGAGTCGGAGGACATATGGGCAGTGGTGGATGGCGAGATGAACGGTGGAATGAAGCGAACTACGAAGACGTATGCAATGGTAAATCCACTCAGGTGTTCCCACGGTCTCACACAGTATCTCATTAGCATAGTACGACCGTAAGAATCTAGTTGACTCTACACCACTCCCCTCTAATGCGTCTTGTCCACGGGTGGGTTGTACACTGCAGTGGCATCGCATGTCAAGACTCCACATACATGCGAGATAGAGACACTTACAGATCTTCCGGTTCTTAATGACGGTCCACTTGAACCGCTTGACGTAGATGCTGACAGCGAACAAGGTCGAAAACAAGATAACAGCCTTCAATCCGAGTCGCTTGCGCTCATCATGCTCGGGTTCGGCGGCCCAGTTGAGGAACGTGACGACGTCTTTGGCCATCTGCGAGGTCGTGGCGGGGGTGCCTGCGGAACACTGGATCAACTGGGCGAACATCGCCTACGATATGCTCGCATACCGTCGTCGTACTCGACAAGGCCATCAAACAATAGTCGGGCCATGGAGATGGCACCGCCAGGGAAATAAGGGTTGTAGTTCATGCCCTCACGGATCTCGACGCCAGCAGGAGGGTCCACATAGCCTGTCAAGAGAGAAAAGACGTAGTCCTAGAACAACGGATCAAGTACGCGTCGCGAGCACGTGAAGACGACATACTGCACCGCCGTGTCGGGCCTTGATGATCAAGCTGAGGTCTGGGGGAAGGGCACCGCCGTTGCTGGCACGCGCTGCCTCCTCGTTGGGGTATGGAGGAGGCAAGTAGTCGGAGAGTTTGCCTGGGCGTTGGAACATCTCTCCGTTGTCATCGGGACCGTCGGTGTATTCGACGTCCTCTGCCAGAGCTCGTGCTTCATCGACGGTATGGGACACACCGACGAGGTTGCGCCATGCAATGCGGTCGAGGGAGTGACACGTGGCACAAACCTCGCGGTAGACCTGGAAGCCACGACGGATGCTAGGAGGTGTCGGAAGACGAGATTCGGGAGTGCCGTGGGGACATACCTGGCATGGTCAAAGGTGTCGAACCAGCCCTTGTGGGGCCAAGGATATGCGGCGGGGTGGAGACCGTCGTCGGCGAGCGAGTTTGCGTGCACCTCGCCGATGAAGGGGAGCGTACCGTACAGATGGGTATACCATGCTATCGAGCCGGCGGAGAAAAGGGAGACGGACACGAGGGACGCGCGCGAGGTGAAGAGGGACTAGAGGACGGTTAAGCACGGGTACGCGAACGAGTGCGGAGGAGCGCGCCGACCTGTGTGCTCGCGGAGGACGACGCGAAGCGGACCTGGCGAAGGATGAGACGCCGTGGGATGGGACGGAAGGGGGCGACGCACCGAGTGTTTCAAGGGCGAACGGAGAGCGTTCTGGCTCCTGAGGACGGCCTGGGGCAGCCTCGACAGCATTTTTGAGGATTTTGAGGCAAGAGCGACAAGCGAGCCAAGCGAGCCAAAAACGCACGGAACGAACCGGAGGCCAAACAGCGATCATCCGATTCGCTAGATAATTTACATGGCGTCCATACTAGTAGTAGTGAAACCGGTGAAAAATCTCAATACATCAGAAGTCGTCGAATCGAGAATCGTCGTGTCTCCGTGGTATAACATCATGTCATCTCAAACTAACACCGTCCTAGAGTAGGCAGTCGCACAGCGCCTCTGTCGACCCCATCAGCCACCTGTTCCCGCGTCAGAGCCGAACACGCACCTTCGACGCAGCAACAGAGACACGCTCCGGCCAGACATGCGAGGCAGCCCTCCCCACCGCGCCCGCGCTGCTGCTGCCCGGGTTGTTGTCTGCAACAGAGTCAGCGGAACTCGGCGTGGCACACGAACAACGCACACGTAGACGGTCTGTGGCGGAGGCTGCGGCTGATAGCCCCCCCCGTACTGAGGCTGACCGTGGCCTGGGTACGATTGTTGTGGCTGCTGAGGGTAGTAACCCCCCTGTGGTGGTGGGCCTGGCAACGCAGTAAGCTCATCGCCAGGGTTCGGTCCGAATGAGGATGACACACCAGGGGGAGGATAGTATTGCGACTGTCCGTTATAGTAGTCTTTGTTGGCCATGGGGCTGGTGATGGTGATGAGGAGAGGATGGAAGGACCGTGACGTGCTCGTCGCGCTGCAAGTCGGCCCTAAAATGTCGCCTGAAACCGAAATATTCCCACGGTCGAGCAATGTCACTGCGGAAGCGACGCAGTTTCGACCCACAGCCTCAAGGCCACAGCGTGCGCCAAGATCATGTGTTGCTGTGCCGCGTCGACGCTGTGCTCGGGCTATCCTCTCCGTGAAAATATTGCGTGCGTTTCACCCTGTCGTCCCACTCCCAGTCCGTGCACGTTCCCCCTGAGGCCTGTCATCCCTATCTGACTTGTCCTCCACGCACGTCAACCTCGTAACGAGCGTCACCCGTCCCACGATATCCCTTCCGAAAACGTGTGCAATTACGACCAGACGAACCTTGCTCCAGTCGTCAGAACCAACAGTAAACAGTCACAGTAGAAGATCGAAAATCGTATGGAAACAATAGCTATGCATGACACGGCATCAACGGTTTTGGGTATGCGTGAAAACAGAGACAGTCATGCGCACAATCTATCGTCTAGGGACTGGTGGGCGTAAAGGCATAAATTCGTGCGCCTTGTCGCAAGAAACTTTGCGTTAAACGTGTCGTAGCTGCCCGCACGCCATGCCGTCAAGGCGGCCGCAATCAGTCACACCGAGCTAGTCTCAAATCAGCTTGATGGTTCTTACCCGGAGCAACGTAATTTTCATGGGTAACAACATCAAATGGTCGTGTCCTGGCTTGTGCAAGCACGGTGCCTTGGGATGCAATACTCATAACCCCAGAAGCATCCGTCCTGAAACCGGTAACCAGTGCTCAGTACACGAAACACGTCTCACGTTCCGCCCGTACTCACTGTGATATTCGCAGCAACGATACTCCGATCTGAAAACAACCCCGCCAGCGAATACTTACGTCGGAAAATAGAAAATAGAGTCCTAGGCGACCTTGAAGGTCTCGTAATTTTTGGGGAGAAGACACGAGGTTTCCGTACAGCAGCCGCCGTGGAGGTGCCTCCCCATTTGGCGCGGTCCCCATGTCTAGCGGTCTCGTCCCGTCGTCTGAAAATAGCGACAGATGCGCGACCAGGAAGGGAAGCTCCATCTCGCTGACAAAAGAAAATGATACATATCTCCAGGATTCCTGTTACCCTGGAGGGTGAATCGACACTTACGGGATGATGACATTTCCAAAGCGATCTCGTACGATGAGCTGTACAACGATTGGAGGTGCCAATGGCAGGCGCGACAAACTAGCGATTCCGAATTCTGCCGTTCTTTGAGGATGCTGCACGACATCAAGATGATATGTTCTTGCGTTGAGTACGCGTGAGTCATAGGTACCTCCCGACGCAGCGGTTGAAATACCTAGTTTGACTGTCGTGAAGAAACGAGGAGTATCCGACTCTCGGTTGGTTTAGTTGGAATTGGCTTTGAAGGGGACTGGATCGGTCCGCGGTGGACGCTTGGGTCCAAGCACCATTCGCCGAAGGCTCAGATTGTGGCGGTAGACTCCACGCAGAAGGTGGCGATCGCGTTCTAGAGTGATCGCTACTGGTGTTTGACTGGGGTGAGGCACAGGAACTGCCACACGAAGAATCATGAAGAAGCCTCTTGTGGTTTCTGGATGTCACGTACAATCACTTAGACAGAGTAGCCCCACAAAAAATAGCGATCTTACGATGGTATATATTCGATGGGCGTGATAGGTGTGATCGGCCGAGTTTGCCGTGCGCGCTGGAGTGTGATGAATGGTTAGTGCTACAACTGGCAAGTGGTGGGGGCCTACCGTAAGTTCTCCCTCGCTGCTATGGGGCGAGGATCCGTCGTCGTGTCGATGATGGCTATGAGTAGGAAACATTGCGTAGTCATGAGAAGATACTAAACCATTCTGAGCGAATGCCTTGTCCCATGTGGAATCCCTTGACCGAGTGACACAGTCTGGGGAAGAAGTTGGCATAGGCGACAAGAAAGGAACGGCCTGCAAGGGAGGCAAAGAATGGCGTTATGCGATACCTGGAGGAAGAACGTGAAGTCAGAATGGCATTGGGTAAGAACTTGGCATTTATGCGTTCGTGTGTGTACAGATCATGATCATATACCCACTCATTTCCAGGGCGCGGAGCTCGGAGTCAAAGGAAGACACACAAGGGGTGTCAAAATCTCCGTAGCCAAACAGTGTGACAGATCTACCGAAGACCGATATGGTGAGGTCTATTCAGGCAATATAGGGCAACTTCTTTGAATATTGTCGTGTAAGTATCTGTAATGATGACTCTCGTTGCGCTCGGAATCCTATTGGTACGCTTACCATCAAGGGAAACGATTCCGAGAAGCCTACGCCGGGATATTATAGTGGTATATCATAATACAGGAAGTCAATCATACGCTCTTCTTCACGTAGCTCCAAATACCCGCCAATCCCGAGATTAATGTCGCTGCGACACAGGCAGGTCTAACTCCAGCTAGACGGCTCCATCAGCAGGACATACTCGGCCGCGGAACCCGACGATACCTGTGGACTTGTACAGCGCACCCGTCAGTGCGCCCGCGACCATGCTACCGGCTGTATCGTGTTTACCGCGAAACGAATCTATTGAAGAGTTGATCCCGTTGTATACAAGTGCTGTGAAACAGGATCAGGATCAGTCATCCAACCGGGCGACACGTTGCCGACGGGAAATGTCAACGCACCAAGCACGCCAGCCGAGTTACCTATGAACGTACCCCTTCTCGTGACCGAGTTGAGGATGCTGTTGATCCGAAGCCGTGCGTTCAACACGGCTAGTGGCCGTCGTGCGCCCTCATTCAAACCCCATATACCACCCACGGCGAGTCCTTGCGGAAACATGTATGAGCATGTGACAGGTTCGAAAACAATAAGAATAGCCCAAGTTGGCGATGTGGCGACATTTAAGATAAGGTGAGAAGGAGCCGTGGAGAAAACACACGAGTTAAACGTACAAAACGCGTGCCAGACTCGTGTTCATGAGCCGATAGAGAGGAGAGAACTTACCGCCGAGGTACATAGTGCCTGTACCGTAGCACAAATCGTCGCTCCAACCCCGAGAAGGCATGGCGGTTCCAGCTCCTGGCATATCGCTGACTTTGTCGTCATCTAGTACGAGATAATCTAATTGGTCCCCAAGCTGGGCGAGAGGGTGTAGTCTGGTGGGGTCATAGGCACCCGAAAGGAGGTCGGTTGCGGTGACCGGACTGTCGACCGAGGAATCATCGCGGGAAACCTGGTTGTGCACAGAATCTTGAGATCCCGAAGGCGGGTTTTGAGAGTTTCTGGAGGCCATGGAAGAAAGGAACAAAGGCGTCTAGTCGCGGGTGAAAGCAGCGAACGGAACAGCCGTGAAATTTTGGAAGAGCGCGAGACCGGAAGATCGTGGTAATTTATTTCTGTTCGTAGCACATGTCCATACATGTACATGCTACAATTGGCCAAAGTCGTGCAGAAACAATTAGCATGACGCTGCCCACTGCTACATCGGTTCGGGTTGCGCGTGTGCTCGCGACGTCTCCAACACCGCAGCTCCGGATAACCGCGTCCAGGTATCTCTCCAGCCGAGCCGTCCGTTTATGTCCACCTGCCAGGTCTACCGTTCGCGTCTCGTCGCGTTGTGGCGTCGCCGTCTCGTGTGGGCCACGCAGCAATATCCCGAGACGTGAGTTTGTATGTCAGTCTGCGCTCGAGTCGGACATATGACCACTTCTCCAAGGCTGGGCTACCTCCACCACTCCGCATTCTACGGCCTCCGACCCCGCGGAACTCGAGGCTATGCAATGCCTTCAGGAGGGCACACAAAAACTCGAGGAAGGCGACGTTCAGGGTGCCAGGGAGCTCTACAAACGCAGCGTAGAGATCAAACGCAACGCCAGCTCCCTCTTCAACCTCGGCGTTACACACTATCACCTGAGTACGCCTGATTTATGTTTTCGCGGTTCCAAAACACAGATCAGACGCAATTGCGTCCAGAGGAATTTGATGATGCCATTTCAGCCTGGAAAGAATCGATCGCGTTACAGCCCACGAGCGCAGATGCACACACAAGTACGTGCCTCTATTCCGGTTCACTCCGCTGACACCAACATCCCAAAAGACCTCGCCAGCGCATACATAATATCACCTGTCTCACGACCTGACCTCGCGCTTCATCATTTACAGCACGTAACCAATCGCGACTGCCATATACGACTACTGACTATTGTTTTCCAGCATAGCGGCTTCACTCTCACCGGAAGACCCTGAGATTGCTTTCAATCTCGCCGCAGTTCTGGAAGCCGGTGCGTGGCACATATGATAGCTTATTGTTCCAAAAATTATCTCACCCGATGTGGGCAGCTGGCCAATTAGAGGAAGCCTTGGAATATTACAAACGTTCCAAAGAACACGGTGTCGAACGCGCCGCAATGCATATTCGGAATGTTTGTAATATTTATCTGGATCATTCCGACGTTCTGATCATAACCGCCGATTTCTTAGGTTAGCGCAAAGATCCTAGGAAAGCAGATGCAAGCTGCCGAGGCCCAGGATACGTCTAAAAAATCTGGCTCATGACCCCGCCTGCTAGTCTCGTTGCCGCAGGCTGTCATACCGTTACTCGTACACATCGTGTGCAGCATGGTAATAAATAAATTTGACCTGTCCGGTAACCGGCGTGTAATATCTTCGCCGTCCTGTACTGCGACAATCTGATCCCTTCAATCTCCTGGCTTTTTGCCGAGGCCGAATTCTGTTACACTACGGAACGGACAATAAGCATATTTCAAGCTGTACGTGACAATACATCAGGGCGATCCGATTTAGGTACTATTATGACGTTCCTCTGCCGAGTCCTTTGAGCTTTCCATTGAAGGTACACTGCTTGCGACTGCTGCTGATCGCTGCTGATCAGACTTCTCCCGACTAGTTGCCGCACCAGAGCTCGGTCGTCTCCAGTTGGGACTGCTCAACCCTCCGACCCTGGTTGTGAACCGAGAAGAACCATACAAAGTTCCTCGTGGGGGCGAAGAACCCTGATAACCACCACGACCGCGGTAGCCACGTGCTCGGTTGGAACGCGAGTACCTCCCGCCACGTCCATAGCGGGGCGCAAGGCTGCGCTGTGTGGCACTTGTTCCGGGACTCCCGGAAGCCCGTGTGGATGCTTTCAGACGTCCCAAGATGGACGAGACGTCGTCCCGCGTATACTCGGGTCGCGGGTGGTCTGCCGGCCGGAGATAAATGATATGATCATAATCCTCCTCTGACGATGGTGGCTGAAAGTCCGAGGCGAACCTCTGCAGGACCGCTACGCCCTGCTGGACACTGTGGATCGTGGGGTGCGAAGTACCTGTGAGATGAATGCCCCAGCACGCGGTTAGCGAAGAAAAAAGAAAAATTTAGGCACGACTTACGCCGTTCGAGGCGAGAAGCGCAAACCTGCGAATCGAAAAAAAAAACGAGGGGGTCAGCAGCTTCGCTCTCGACGCGAGTTTGGCGGGTTCTCACCTCATAGGGGGTATCAAAGACAATAATGCTGACAGAAGTTCCCGGAAATGCGCGGGCGATCTCGCTCCAGTGAGATCGCTGTCTTTTCGAGCGTGTTAGCAGCTTGCGAAAAGTCGCGTGAACTGCCAACGTACAAGGCATCAAAATTGGTCCGATCGATGCACGGCGAGCGACCTTCGGAGAGCGTGTGGTAGGCAAGCTCCTCCACCCGCCGCCTGCTGCCCAGGTCGTCCTGGTTACAGCGACGGAATCTAGGGAAGTGACCCTCAAGAGCCTCTGCGAAGGTAGACTAGAAGGATATGGAGGAGCCATGATCAACGACTCCGTGTGGGTCGGAATGGCGTGATGGGCCCGCTTTACCTTGCCCGATGCAATTAATCCTACCAAAATCAGTACGGTTTGTTCTCCTTGGAAGGGATCGAGAAGGGTATAAGGAGACGGCCCCGCTCCAAGATTCCCATCGGACACGGACATGATGGTTTAAACGAGGCTGGCACAAACTGCGCAAGGCTGACAACTTTGATTTGATCAACATCACCCGATCAAAATGGCTTCCTGTGTATCGCTACAACTACGTGAAAATATCACCCTTGTTGGCCCACAACACTGGGTGGTCCGAATAAAAATCGCACGGTACCCTCATTCTTCCCGAGTAGAGCAACATCTTCCCCACTGTACAACGCGCTAGGATCGGATCCTGCAAGCGGTTTATGCGGTCGAGGCGGAAATTCATTCTGCCGCATTGCAATCTTCAAATGAATCAGTTGATCGGCTTTGTAAGGAACTGGCAGTGGCTGGGGAGGACCACCGGAGGAGTAATGTTGATTTCGCGGAGATGGGTGTGGGGATGGCGAGGAGGGAGTCCTGGGTGAGGTATTCGCAGATGTGTTTTGCGCGGCCTGGATGAGAAGGTCGATGAGTAGATGTGCAATTTCTGTCCCGCAAATTATCAGTGTACCATGCGTGAGACCCTAGGACGAGGCACCGACCTTGAAGGTCTTCTGCCTCCACCATATACGTTTGTTCCCAGTCGGCTTTCTCTTTCAGAAGATTGACTATATGTTGAGCAGATTCGTCGACCGAGTTAGACGGTGGAGGAGCCTCCAGTGTCAAAAGCAGGGCGGAAGTATACAAGCAGCTCAGGGCAACCGTATTCGGTGGGTACATAATTGGAACAAGAGTTCTATGGCTGCGCACGGTGCGTTGAGACCGTCGAATCAAGTGAAACAGAAGGCGTCACATACCAGTCGATCGTCAGACGCCAGGCGAACTTGATGAGCAGCTTAGACGCTAAAAGCGGGTATTGATTATTCTGCAGGAGCAGCTAGGACGAGAGATTTACCTCTCAGTTTCCGACCTAATTTGAAAACGTAGGGGAAGGGCATCTTCGACGTGAAATTAAAACATATCGTCTCCAATATCAGGCGTTCTACAGCGAGAAGTCGCTGACGGTCGTGTTCGACTGTCTGAATGACATAAATGTAATTCCTTCGCGAGTAGACCCAGACTGACTATCGAGTCCATGTCGACCTCACCGCCCAGTGTCTTTGATTTTGCTGCCAACTCTGGAAACCGAACAACATAAGACGCCATGATAATCTCGCGGGGCTTTTTCAAGGTGTCGTGCATCTTCGTCGACACATACAGCGCAGCGAGAGTGACGTCCTGTCCCGTAATTAGTATTAGAACGTCGTAGACCCACACGACACGTGCGCACGTAGTAATTAAAGTCTTTCCGTGGAAAGAACAGGTGAAAGCGGTGATACAGATTTTGCGCGGTGGCAATCGTCCTCCGAGGGCTGCAATCGGCGGTCAAAAATATGTGCGAGCCAAGCGTTGAAAGACTCACAAGCCAATTTTTGCGCCGACGACCTCCAAGAAGCCACATGCCTGCTGCCTTATCTTCTCTTCCTGGGTGGCGGAAAGCTTACCGCGCTGTTTCTCAGACAGGTAATCAACCTCGGATGTGGTGAAATACGGGTGGTGATACTTGGAGGAGGATGCTGGCAATTGGGATGGTGGCAGTCCTTGTTGTTCCATTTTTACGGTGCCGGGTCAGAGTACGACTGGACCCTACAGGGACTACTCCTGACCCTACTTTACGACTATGATTTCGCCACCACGTGACCACGGGCCGGAGTATTGGCTATTTCCGCCTTGAAGCCTGAGTACGTACTTGCCAACTTAGCTTCAGTTCGTTGACATCCAGTCGCAGCAAATTATGTACGGCCAGCATGTCTAAAATCTACGTTGCTGGCCGATCTCTAAGACATGCGAATTGTATATAGTATGTGTATCGTCCGAGTAACTGCTTAGTAAATTCAGTCCTAAAGTTCAGCATGCAGGAACAGTCAGCGGGATCTTAACCGTGGTCTGCGGGATTCTCAGCACCAGCCATCTTAAGAATTGCAGGAAAGACACTGATACTCACGGCAAGACCCTGTATCAAATCGGAGTATGTATAAGTATTCACGTTTTTCTCGTATAATGAAGGACGTACGGAGAGACTCGTTTCTTTGTATTTGACACTCATGTCCGCAGCAGTAAGACGCATGGCTTCAATTGCTTCGTCAAGCGTTACGCGATACACGCCATGACTGGCCATGGAAAGTTGCGCAGCGGTGACCGCTTTTACAGCTGTACATAGCGTTAGCTCACCCGTTCAGTACAGAATTGGCTGTCCGAACCTCCCAGACTGTTACGTTCCTGGAGCAAGGTGCATTAAAGTCCATCAAATACAAATTGATTACATACAATGCAAGGGACCTGTACAAGCCCGTCGATCGGATCGCAGGTTAGCCCGAGGTTGTGCTCTGTCGCTTCGGCATCAGAATGGACATTACACGGATGATCACGACATACCAATACCAATCTCTGCAGCCTACGCCAACGTTAGACACGGGTCCTGCTTAGAGAATCCATAGCCCACCTGCAGTACCGTCTCGGGAGAAGCGCCCATACACGCTGCAAAACCCGCGCTAGCCATGGAACAGGCCACTGGGTTGTTACATGTTAGCACTAAGATCAACGAAGCCAAGGGACGAATTACCTCCAACTTCGGCCTGACAACCGCCCTCCGCAGCAGAGATGGTGCTTCCACGTTTGAATAACATCCCAATGGCCTGAACATTTTTTTCATTAGCCCCACATTACGCTGAAACGGGGGGCAAACGGACCGAGGCAGTCAACAGGAAAGTCTTGACAGACTTCTCGGGGTCATCGCTCACAAACTCGACGATATATTTCAGCACGGCTGGGATAACACCGGCTGCGCCATTGGTGGGAGAGGTGACAATGCGTCCCCCGGAAGCATTCACCTCATTGACTGCAATGGCATAGCAGGAGAGGAAATCAACGGCTGGAATCATCGTCTTGCGCTTATATCCCAAGGTCACATCAGTGGCGGGCACAGAGTAGTTGCGAATGTTACCAACAGGGGGCATGGGAAGAACTGGGTGATCGAATGATCCAGTTACACGGGGAGCACGATTTCGCGCGTTGCGGTGTGAGATCGGTTCTTGTTGCTCCTGTTGTGAAGATGCAGCGGCCTCCGTACCCTCGGGTGCATCTATAGAATCTAGTGTAGTTGGAGGTGAACCAGGACCAATGAGTTGTAGTGTTGGCATTCCGATGCCTGGGTAGAATCTTTTCGTCCGCAAGTAATCGACCAAGCGTACCTAGTGTGAGCGGACAAAACTCACCCTCGCATGAGGCGCCTGTAAAGCATGGGAGCGCGTCTCTGCAACCGTAACCTACCGGGCAATGTCTTTTCAGGGGCGGTGACTCCAGTGCGAATGCAATTGTCCATGACACTCCAAATGCGCATCAACTATGAAATGGGCCGTTGATGTTCTATCGGACTTGCAATGATATGAGTGACGGTATACCTTGTCATGTATCTCCCGCTCGGAGAGACCAAAGTAGCGTTCGTTGTCATGAACGATTTGTGCAATAGTCATCTAGCACACAAATCAGGTCAGCGACACTAGAAAAGTTGAACCAACGAGGCTTGCATTGTGCCTTTTGGTCAGCGCAAGGAGACTGTTTCCTGATTCGAAGGGATATGGTGGATGACCTGGATCGTTGGGTTCGAACTGCGCAGGAACGGCATCGCCCTTCTCGACACTATGTGTCTGATGTAAACGAGCACCGTGTACGGCACTTTTGTCGACGCCCTTGTAAAACAAGTTTTCATCGACTGGCGAGGAATCAACAAAAACAGCATATCGCGACAGGCGCACTACATACCTTTGGTCTTGTCGTTGACGACGAAACCACCACCGACACTAGGGATGGTCGGGATGAAAACCACACTGAGAGATGGGATGGGCTGCCTTACCTGAAATACTCATTTGTGGCGAGGAGATTCCCGTCCTCGTTGAAACAGGAGAAGCGCATACCGTTGGGGTGCGTCTTGAGAACCTGGTCCCAGCGCCACAACATATCCCGGTCCGTATCGAAGTGGATGGGTCGTTTTCCGCCAAGATGCAAGCACTTGTTGTGCAGGATGGCCTCGTAGCGCGAAGGAATGGTGCCGCAATCGATCGTCTCGGGATCAGAACCTTCGAGACCGAGAAGGATTGCCTGGGGAGTGTGGTGCCTAGGGAGAGAATTGAACATGCTGTATTATTTGGTTTCGGTCAGCTCGACGGCATACCCTTTACCTAGGAGGTCCGCGGAGGTAAGCAGGTGACGGAAACGAGAGGGGAGGAAGACCAACCGGTCGCTGCGAGCGAACCATAGCTATGGGGGGAGTGAGACTGTGGAAGCAACTAGACATCACATTTGATGATACTCACAGAACTATCTTGATGGTCTTGACCTTGCAGCAGGTGTTAGATGAAGTCGTGGACGACGGTGTGTGCATGACATGCCTGGTCCAACAAGCCTAATTCCTGAAGATCCGCGATGAAAATCTTGCCGGCGCGCATGGGTCCGACCGTGTGTGAGCTGCTCGGGCCGACTGGAAAGCATGTTCAAACGACGAGAGAGAGGGAGCTGGGCGGGGACACTGACCACCGACGCTGAAGAGGTCGAACGTGGATATGACAGCATGGCCGGGCTCGACCGCGTCGGTAGACTCGACGGGCGGGTCAAAATCCCGGGCCTGGCTGAGCGCGAGGTTGTTCGTCGGGGAGTTGGCGGGGGTGGACCGAGCGATGGAACGGACGCAGCGTCGGAGGAGGGCGCTGGAGAGCCGTGCGCGAAGCAGCAGCATGGTACGAGTGAGTCGCGTGCCAACGTCCGAAAGCGGACGACCGTCATGGATCACCACCACGTCCTTGGTTGACCGAGCCGTTGGATATGCCAGACCGCCACAACTCCGCCCCCAATCCGACCACCCACCCCATCTCCCTCGACGCCCTCCTCGCCCAGCATGCGCACGCCCCCAATCCTCACCTCGCCGCCCTCGACCAGGCTCTCTCTGAACGCAACATCTTCTCCGCTCAGAACACCCAGCTCTGGAAACTGATCGAGAAGCAGCGCAGTGCCTACAACCAAGTCGTCAAGGAGCTCGAGCGTCTCCGCGCAGAACGAGATACCTACAAAGCTCGTCTCCAGGCTGCCGGTCTCAGCGTCGCGCTCTCCAAGAAAGACAAGGACAAGCCAAGGCCATTAAGACCCTCTCCGTCCAACGTCTCCGTGTCCAGCGCTTCAGAAATCACCACCTCTCGAGATCCTCGCCCGGCCATGCTCACACATGTGTCTGATACCTCAGGTCTCTCCCTCCCTCTCATACGCTCCCTCCTTTGCTGAAAATGCAACCTCAGGTTCTCCCAGCGATGACCGTCCCGCCTCTCCCTCTCAAACACAAGATGTCGATGACCGCGATCTTCAGCCGCTTCACCCCAGTGTCACGCCACCTGCCATTGTCCCGCCTCGATCAGCATCTCTTCCCCAGGGTAGCTCTAGCCCTTCTTCAAATCAACCACCCTCTTCGTCCATCCTACTTTCTCGTTCGAGCGAAGCCGAAAGGCCCCATATTCGCGCCGCGACCAATCAGCCAGCAGCTCCGATGCTCAACTGCAGGCCCTACACCGATGGGGTTTCTGAGCCTCACCCGCAACCACCTTCACTTCAACACTCTCCCAACATCACGATGTCATCACAAGCATCTTCGCTCTACCCGGACATCTTACAAGGCACCCACCCCGCATCGCTCATGCCACATTCTCCTTCCGGCCACGGCACTGCCCTGCTCAGTCCGATTCCCGAAAATAAGCCTGTGAACCGCAGCTCGAATGTTTCCCTTCCAGACGAGGCCAAGCGCTACATCGCTAGCATTGGCGAACCTCCACTTCAGAGTCTAGGGTTGACTACAACCTTTGAACCTCAAACGGATCACGGTGTCAGTACCGGTGAGACTTTCGTGCGTGTCGGTGCTCGCGGCGGAGAAGAGGCCGAGCTTCTTGACATGGTCGAGGACGAGGATGAAATTGAAGCAACAGAGCTGAAACGACAGACCTCTGCGGCCATCAACAATGACAAATCTGCTGATGCTGACGGATTCCCTTTGCCGCCTTCACACGGTCCCACTCGAGTACATCGACCAAGTCACCTCCAGAGTGACCAACTGCCAAACCCAGGACCCCAGTTTCTATCAGCTACAGAGGCAATCGTGCCATCCCAGACACGTTGGCTGTCCCAATCCGAGGCCTCCATGTTGTCACAATCTCAGTCATCTCTCGAATCCACCTCGTCCCCGTCGCCGGAATCTTATCTTCCGTCATCGAAATCAACAGCGGGCAATGGACCCAGTCCTACTTTCCGCGCACTCCCTCTTATTGCTGATGATCTCAAAACTACTCGCGTCACTGTTTCGCATTCCTCTATTAGGCCGAACGATCGGGGCAAGGAAGTGTTGTCCTTTGAGATTGAAGTAGATCCCGGAAAAGCCAAGGATCCCTGGAAAGTAGAAAAATTATACTCCGACGTATTGGGGCTTGATCATCGACTGAGGGCAGTTGTTGGGAAGGGCGTCTCGAAGAAGATTGCAACCCTTCCTGAGGGCAAACTATGGAGGGATCATGCCCCTGCAAAATCCGACCAGCGTAAAGTAAGCAACGTTCGAAGGTCGCTTCTTTCCTAACGCTGAACTTCGTCGCTTCAGGCTGCTCTGGAGTTATATCTACAGTCATTGATCGAGCTTCCAGTCAAAAATAAGGATGAAGTGATCGCGTTCTTGACCTCGGACATCGTTCGCGATGCAAGGAAGCCAGTGATGCAAGCCGGACACAAAGAAGGCTACCTGACTAAACGAGGGAAGAACTTTGGTGGGTGGAAGACTCGGTACTTCGTCTTACAGGGCCCTGTCCTCGAATATTATGAAAGTGTGAGTGTCAGTGAAATGAGCGTTTTGCTCCCATTTAACGCTAGGGACAGCGAGGCGGTGCTCACCTTGGTTCCATCGTCATAACGAACGCACAAATAGGTCGTCAACAGCGAACAGCAGACAATGACGATGAGAAAAATTATCGTCACGCCTTCCTTATCATCGAAGCAAAGAAGGGCCCTGGCGGCCCTAGCCCACGACATGTTCTCTGTGCTGAAAGCGACTCCGAGCGAGATAGTTGGGTCGACATACTCGTTCGTTATGTGACCGGAACCTTCAATGAGGATTCGCATTCTTCGGCTGCAGTCGGTCCAAGCCCCATTTCGATCAACGTTCCCCTGACTCAAAATCCTGGATCCGGGCAGCCTCGTTCAAGTGTGAGCTCGACTCAAGATACCATCACCACGCCAAACTTAAAACGCGGGATGAGAGTGTCAAAGGACGATGTCTCGCGAGCGGGTGTAATGCCCATGTCTCAGCTGGCCCAGGAAACGAATAACTCCAAGTTCTCCCAGTCTGCGATTCTTCCAGGATCTACCTCGATCGACGAGTCCTATCCCTCTAGCCCAACTAAATCCGTCTGCACTATGAGCACAGACCGGGACCAGTTTGCTCACGAAGAGTATGCGAAAAGGCTCGTCGACCGCGCGGAGCCCCCGCTGTCAAGCTCCTTACCTACAACCTCGCCCCTTGATGTTGCTGGCCAGGGCCTGGTGGCCTTCAGATCAAGCTCAGAGCTGGGCCATTATTCAGATATCGACCGACGAGCAGCACATTCCAAACAGGAGCAGAGTGCACTCGAATCTGGTCGGTCCCACGTTCGAAAAGACAGAAAGTCATACCACCCTGGCCTGGCTGCAGTATCGGCCTCGCCAACGAGAGCCGCATTTGTTGACCGTGCCGCCTCGCCTGATCTGGGTTCCTCAGTTTCGCGAGGCGGCGATCTGAACGGGAAGATAAAAATTTCGGGTCCTTTAAATGGCATTCCCATTCCTGCAGGCTACAAGTTTGGCGGCAAGGATGCACCAAATGAGGGCACGTCGTCGAGCGACAGACGAGAAAAGGCCAAATCGAGGTCATTTTGGAATTTTGGGAGACCCGCCGACAAACTACCCACCTTTACTCCTCGAGCTGTATTTGGGGTGCCGCTGGACGAATCCCTCGAAGTCGCCGAGATCGCTCGTTTGCCCGCAGTCATTTTTCGATGCATTCAGTATCTTGAAGCCAAGAAGGCCGAGCAAGAGGAGGGAATCTACCGCCTCAGCGGGAGCTCTGCTGTGATCAAGGGCCTCAGGGATAGATTCAACACCGGTATGGTGAACTTATTATCTTCACATTATGGTGAGCTGACGACTTACAAAGAAGGCGACGTGGACCTCGTGGCATCTGATGAATATTGGGATCCCCATGCCATTGCTGGCTTACTGAAAAGCTTCCTTCGAGAACTACCTGCGAGCATTTTAACGCGCGATTTGCACATGCGATTCCTTTCTGTAATGGGTCTGTGCCCTTGGTCTTCCTGGATCGGAATATATCTGACACCATCTTCAGACTTCGTGGAGCCGCAAGAGCGCATCCGCGAATTATCGCATCTTATCTCATCACTACCAATTGCCAACTACAGCTTGCTTCGCGCGCTTACCGCCCATTTGATCCTCATCGTGCAGAACTCATCGGTAAACAAAATGACAATGCGAAACGTCGGCATTGTTTTCAGTCCTACGCTCGGCATACCTGCTGGTGTCTTTAGCTTGATGCTTGGAGAGTTCAATCGGGTTTTTGATGTGGACGCAGTCAACGATACTACGGCAGATGACGACAAGGACGGCGAGCTCAGTCGCCGAAATAGCCAACAGTATTCAGACGCAGCGGCAGACCAGCTTCTCGGATTGTCGGGGAGGACTTTGAATGGTTTGTTGTTACCTGTTCGGTACCCACTTACATTCATCACTTTCTCAGCATCGACGGAAGAGACTCCTTCCGAAGACAGTGACAACCTTTCAACCCAGTCCGAGAGCGGCAACGAGACGACCGAAAATGATGCAACAGTAGAGTCTGTTCAGACACGCTCAAGCAATCCGTCTCAGCACTCGGAACTGCTCACGCCCGCTCGAGCTGAGCTCCCCATCGTGTCATCGCAGTCCCAGTCGCACGCGGCCCATGTCGCTGCCAGCCGTGGATTGAATATTGCTGTCACGAAGAGAGGCAACCGACACAGCCGGGTAATGGGCCTCCCAGCATCCCCACGGCCGCCGGTGGACGCCACTTCTTGTCCGATCCCTTCGCCATTGCAGACTGCAAGACAAAGTTGATCCTCACGGCATTCATTTTTGCTCCGACACCATTAACTTGTCTATTATGGTCTCACCACCGAATGTGCTTTTCATCTATACCCTTGAGTGACTTTGTACCGACGACTTTTTGGTGTATATACCCAACTGGCTTGACAACCACGGACGTTCTGGGGGGAAGGTGAAAAATGTAATATTCGAATCCTCGCGGTTTCCGCGTCTCTTCGATTGGCAGTTGTGCCAGCACCACCGTACATTCGTACTTACGATCTCTTGCCAATTAGTACCGTGACATAGGCCAAACATAGGCGCTCGATTGTCCCCTTATGACTTGGCAAATCACTTACTATTATCAACATGCGCCAGTACGCAGGTTTCCGTAGAAGACGTATGTAAATTCTCCAGTTTGTTGACTTCCAGCTCCTCTACCCACCGCAAGTTTGATCCGTTGCGCTCCCGGAGTCTCACATGGAAGTGCAAGACGACGTCAAACAGATACCCTTCTCGTTGTAAGTCACTGGATTCGGTGTCAATGTTCGCGCAACGTCGCTAGAAGAATGGTCCAGCTTCGTCTCTCTACTGCGAGAAGTAGCCAGCATCCCCGCTAGAACGACATCGTCCCGGGTGAACGCATCTTGCACATCTTCGAACCGCTCTCCTCGCACCGTTGCCAGAAGGTGGATAGAAGCGCTGAGGAGAAGTTACTCTCCTCTTCCACGCGGCACGACCGCTTCTGTACTGCGACTGCTGTTCCCGGAGGATGATCCGCAGAGAAAGTTTGGCCTACAGGAGACGCTTCTCGCACAGTATCTTGGCCAATGCTTGGACTCGTCCACGGTGTTCACCGGAGGGACAAAACATCTGAAAGCTTGGAATCAGGGGACCGCTTCTGGTTGCCTCGGCGAGGAGCTCCTCAAATACGCCGTGCCTGGAACAGAGGTGTTTTGTTGTGAATGACCTATGGTTGGTAGTCATATTGACGCGTTGATTTAGAACGTTATCGGACCCAAGAGCCTTCAAGAGGTAGACGTGCTCCTAGACGAGCTGGCATCCACCTCACTTTTCTCTGACAAGTCCTTTCACGATGGAAACGCGTCCACGTCGGTTGCCAAGCGTTCTAAATCTTCGATATTACGCGCTCTCTACGACTCCCTCCCAGCCACCGACGCCGCCTATCTGACTCAGATCATCCTCAAAGATCTACGCCCTCTCCTTTATGCACCACCCTCAGTGGCGACCAGCCACGTCTTCCTCACTTACAACACGCGAAGCAAGCAAGTACTGACGAGAGAACAGTTCATGAGGGAATGGGACCCATCCGGGTCCATGCTCAAGATGTACAAAGTACGCGCCAAACTCGACGAAGCCGCCATGAACTTTGAGGCTGGCGGTGTGCTCGTGCCCGCCATCCCGCGATGGGGCGTGCCCGTGGAGGTCCCCAAGTCCGCCAAGGGTCGGAGTCCCCTACACGCGCTCCAGCTGTTGGACACGGACGGTCAGATCTGGGCCGAGACCAAGTACGACGGCGAACGGGCGCAGATTCACGTTCGGTTCTGCGAGGACGGAGAGGTCAAGATCGTGATATTCAGCAAGAGCAGGCGTGACTCGACGTTGGATCGCGTCGCGGTGCATTCGTAGGTGTCGTGTTCTGGACGCTGTCGCGTCGGATTGAACGTCGAGAGCAGGATCATCAAAGCGGCGTTGGCGGGAATGGGAAAGCAAGACATCATCTTGGATGCCGAGATGGTCGCGTTCTCGGATGACAGGAACACCGTCGATGGTCAGGGCGTATGCTCGATTTTGGCGTTTCGACTAACGAGACGAGCGAACTAGAGTTCTGGCGGATACGGGGCCTTGTCACGCGTACGGCCCAAGGAGCTCGAGCGACCATGAACTTGTCCAGAGAAGCGAACGACTCGCAACCCCTGTGAGTACCTTGTTCATCTGTATGAGGATGGTGTTTTCATTTGCGACCAGCGATTCTTGTCCTTCGCTCCAATCCTCCCTTCCAGACTCTCTCCATCTTGCACTGGTGTTCTTTGATGTCCTTCTTCTTGGAAGTGCTTCACTTCTGAACGTCCCATACTCGATACGACGTTCGATGCTTGAAAGCGTTATCCACGAAACGCCCGGCCAGGCCATGATTGCCGAACGCTTCGCAGTGTCTGATGGCCCCGGGGAATCCATGGAGGACGCCGCCCAGAATCTTCGCGAGATATGGGCACAACACATAGCGGAAAGCCAAGAGGGCTTGGTCCTCAAAGCAGGGGGAAGCGCGTATGGAGACTGGAGGCTGCCATGGGTCAAGGTACGCACAAATATCCACATGCCTGATGCTTGTGTTCGATGGCAACAGTTGAAGAAAGACTATGTTCCCGGGTATGGTGACACGATCGATCTTGTCGTGATCGCTGGCTCATGGGAGAAGGACCGCGCGAGGGAACTCCGGGGTAAGTGCTGTCTCTGTATGGTCGGTGACTGTGCATCTCAGGGCGCTGCAGTACCTCCTTCGGCTCTTGTAACGTTTTATGTTGGCGCACTCGGCAATTCTTCTCAACGCAGAACCAATGTAAGTCCTTTTGGCCGATGCGTGCACATCCAGCGATGATGACTGCGTAGCCCACAGTGAAACCGCATTTCGTTGTTTATTTCACCGCATCGTACGGCTTGTCCCGGGAACAATTAGAAGAGTTCAACTTTTGGCTACGCACAGACGCGATCGATCCCTCGGTAGGCACGCGTCTTCAGACCTCGAACAGTTCAAGAAACGCTTAACCACGTGCATGGACAGACGTCCCGTGACGAACTATCATATTCGTATTCAATGCTGCGAACGCTCCCCCAGCCATCGGTCCTCCTTCGAACTCCGGTCCTGGTCGAGTTGTGCGGTGCTGGGTTCACGAAGAGCCCAAGCAGCAAGGTCTGTGTGTCGTCGCCTGGTGGCATGAATTCCTGACTGACCCCGAGAAGTACTATGAATTACGTTTTCCCCGAATCACAAAGATCTTTCGATCGTCGGAGCGCTCCTTCATGGAATGCCTCGCCCTCAGGGAGCTTCAGATGATCGCGTACGAGTCTACGGGTCGGGAAATTCGGGATGCGGACGCATGCAATGATCTCGACGACTGGACAAATCGCTTGTGGGGAAATGGAGAAGCCGCGGATCGAGAGCGAGATGAAAGGGAAGAGACGCGGTTAAAGAAGCACGCGAGTATGCGCGAGGAGTGGGAATCCAAGTTCGAAGAACTCGACATGCGACGGGTAAAGGGTAGAAAGAGCTCGAGGGCACTGCAGGACGTGGAGATGTCACCTTAGTTACAACTGCACTGTACAGCTCATCGACACTGGACATGATGTCCCTTCTCATTGGAGTATCAGACGCAAATACTTTTGACGACGTAGGTGAGCTAGATTTCCTTTACATCTCCTCATTCGCCCAAGCGAGTGAGAGTTTTTGATTTCAGCGTGCATTACACCCTACGGACGAAATAATTAGCATAGTGTAGTATGGTGGCCGTCGAGTCCATGATCCACGTCGTCGGGGAGTGCATATATCGTCATCGCAACTGCCTGAGAGCCTCTTTCACTGTGCTTCGTTCGCCAAGGAGGGCAAGGATCTGCCATCTTTGGTCTCGAACCTCCCGATCCTTGAGAACGACGTCGTCATCATCTATCACCTCGTTGTCGCCTATCGCCAGCCTCGTGGCAGCTGCAGATTGGTTCGGAAGCACAGCAGGGGAGAGCGTGAAGAGGGTGTCAAACGATGATGCGGTGAGGATTGGATTGGAGCGCGGCACAGAGGTGTTAATGGACGCAATCGCATGGGAGGTAGAAGTGAGCGAAAGAGCGTGCGTGATAAGCTGTTTCAGCTTTGCCTGTCGCGGTTTCAGGTAACGCTGGGACAACCGAAGGAAATGCCTACCTCAAAGGCGAGCATCATCAGCGATGCCACAGCGCGGGACGGCGCGCCTAGGCCGTGCTGTGCGGATATGAGATTGATCCTGTCGGACATGTGTTGCAATGTGGGAGCCCTGGATATAGAAGCTAGATGGAGTGGCATACGACTACCGGGGGGTTCTACCATGCAAATGGTCGACAGAAGGGAAGGGCAGATGAGGTGCTGAACTCACCACCACGCTCCTGGAGAAGCACTACGCCTCTGTCTCGTGCGATCTCGTCCGTTTCTTTGCGTGGTCGCGGGCGTTCTAAAGCGCTCGAATGCAAAGGCAGGTTGCGTAGCCTGTCTCGTTCGCGTCTGCCCAAGGAGACGGTCCATCGCTTGAGCCTACCCGATCGTAGCGTGCCGTCGAGATCGTCTGGGCCTTGGTAAGGGAGCATTCTACGCCGCTTTCGAGGGGGTTGCTTTGGGACATCTGGAGGCGGCGTCGGGGGTCTTCGATGGACCGTGAAATCAAACAATGAGATGATCAGGGAATTGTGGAGCTGGACTGCGACGGACGTGAGCTGGTCGGCGGGGACGCGAGAGATGGACGAACTGAGGTTTGGCGCATCCAGGGCTTGTCGGGCGGAGTCCTCGAATTCCTGCCTCGAAATGCGGGCGGACACGAACTGGCTGAGTGCATCAAAGTATCCGGGGGCTTTCGGACCGAGGGCGACGTTGAGCTGGCCTTTGATCGTGGACGTCGACGAAAGCGACATTTGGATGGACGTCGTGGGAAAGTGTGACCGGGCAGGTTAGGGCTCGGGCGCCAAACACTTGGTCGATGTCCGCATGGATCGTCCTGTGACATCCAAGTCGCGGGGCATCTGTCGCTACTACTCCACCCACAGAGGCTGCTTTGCCGGGGACGCCTGCAAGTTCCTCCATGGCCCCGACGAGAAGTTGACCCCGTATGACAAGGCAAAGGTGTGCAAGTACTACGCTAGGGGTATGTTCGTACCTCCGCTATCCGTCGTCTTTCCTCACGCGGCTCCAGGCCACTGTACTCGTGGAGATCGCTGTTGGTTCCGGCACGTCCTCCAAAAGGCAGCTCCAGACGACGAAAGGGTCCAATTTAGCGCGGAAACATGCTGTATCTGCCTGGAAAAGCCAACCACGTACGGCTTGCTCGGTACGTCACCATCGAGCGCGGCTGCTGGTCGAGTAAACTAAGTCATGCTCAGCAGACTGCAGTCATGTATTCTGTCTCGAGGTCGGTTGATAAGGAATTACTCTACCTTTGGTGATACTCATTGCCGTCCCAGTGCATCCGGCAATGGCGCGTTCCTGCGGGCAAATCACCCGATGTCGTCTCCTCTGGGACGATCAAATGTTGTCCCCTCTGCCGTACACCATCGCGTTTTGTCACGCCGTCCGCCCATTTCTTTCCGAATGGCAGCTCTCGCAGAAAGGAAACGGTTGATGCTTATAAAGCCAGCATGGCCAGGGTGCCGTGCAAGTGAGTCAACGACTTCTATCTTGCCGCCATCGAACCTCAATCTTCCAGGTACTTCGAAGAAACATCGCGTACTGGCAAGCCCTGTTGTCCTTTCGGGACAGATTGTTTCTATCAACACATCAACCCTGACGGCACCCCACA